>PVIY010016126.1:0-26235 GCA_004026745.1 Myrmecophaga tridactyla | reverse complement strand
GCATATGGTGCAGAAGGCTCTCCCAGGTCAGCCGCACTCCCGAATCCCTGCCTCAGTCACCCTCCTGTCCCTTCTCTAAGTTTTCCATGGAGCAGGGCTAATCTCGAGCTACTCTAGTCAGCCATCTTCCCAGAAGTTATATGTGTTTTTAAATATTTCCATAGCTTTATTTTATTTTTTTGTAAAATTTTACCAAAACACCTTATTTCCTAGACATCTTTTTGACATAATAAAATGAAGCATATCAGTTGCATTGTGTTTTCTGATTCGTATCTAAACTGATTTTCACTATTTTGCAAGACTACTGAAAAAAAAGCTATATTTCGAATATTTTACCCTCTAATTTGAATCCCTTCTATGTCTACTATCCATACATTTAAATATAAGAGGGATGCCTACTTTGTTCCTACAAGTGTGCTGTTCTTCACAATTAAAGTGCTGACATTCGAGTCCTTAAGAACTGCACCCCATTTCTTCAACCCCTGCAAGTAAATCTGTGAAACAAGTGATTTTTATTTTAAATGACTATAAAGTATTTCAAAGGCATAGGTCTATATAAATAGCAGAAATAATTTATTGAATATTCCCAGTGTGTTGAGAACTCAAAACTTTACAAAACAAGAAAATGACAAAGAAAAATAGAAAGAGCCCAGGGTGTATTATACTGGTTTGTATTGGCTCACAGCCGATCAGTTTTCAGGAATTTTATGGGCCAGTTGATGTCAGGTTGGTAGCTTAAAATCTGCTTTAGGTGGAAGTATTTACACTATAGGCACATGCTTCAAATCAATGCATTTTGTTTGTATGTTTGCATTTTTTTCTCTAGGAGAAGTGATTGTTAAACATTTTCTATCCAGGTACTTAAATAATCCCACCATTGTTGACTTCAGGCTAGCAACATGCTGCCACCAAGTGGGGTAAGAAACACAGCTGCACACCATGATTTAGTATTCACCATACAGATAAAAACATATAATAGAACATAGATATAAACATACATAAAATATAGTAAAATAATTAGAAAGTTATGGGTTTTGATGTTTGCTACCTTTTAAATAATACATTTAATCTTTTGTTTATATAATTATGTTTTAATGATGGCTATATTTTAATGACCAGCCTATAAAATTCCTGAAAATTTGATAATTGACTCTTGCAAGACTGGCTCTAACACACCATTGTAAATTTATGGCATGGAAATAAGCAAATGCTACAAGTCAGAATGTGTTTCCCAGAGAAGCTGTTGTTAAACATTTGCCAGCATACCACTGGAGATGCTCCCTGCAGTGAGCCAGAGGACCTAAAAGTTCAGTAAAATTTTTCGGTGTTCTGCTATCCGGTTGTCACCTCCAAATGCAAATCTCTATATCTTGGATCTCCCACTACAAAAGAAAGCAGCACAACTTTTGGTGGTCAGTTCAGACTCTGGAGGGAGCATTTTCTACATTGAGGAAATTTTCTACATTGATCCCAAAGGTTGGACTTTGGTGTCCAGACCAGGAACGATCTTTCAACAGATCCCAACTGCAATGCAAGTGACCCTGCTTCTGGGGCATATGTCCTGGCATCGCCTGTGGTCTTTGAGGTAAAGTTACAAGAAGACTGTGTCACGCAAAGGGGTGGGGAGGGCTGTGTTCAGAAGGGAGGTGACCCACATGGGCACCTCTTATTGGACTCCCGTGCCCTATTTTGATGACAGTTTCAGCAGAGATGACCTGCTTCATCAAAGACATCCTTCAATTAACCTGGCATTGTTTTGTCTATGAGGTGCAAAGAAGTCACTCAGAACTTTGAATATTGCAGCACCGCTTTTGTTTGTTGCCAATAGTCACATAAGATATTTTTCTTTTTATATATATTTTACATGTGCTTGGTGGAGAAGAATGCAATGCTGGTACGGTTTGGCACCACTGTCTTGATTTGTGTTAAGCCATCAGTGGTTTTACCAAAACAAATGTCAGCATACTTGTTCCAGGATAAGCCATGATACCAAAAACTTATTACTTGGGCTTGTTGTCTAGTAGTCACATGAAAGAAGATTTTCTTGTATGATTATTATGTACAGATTTCAGACAAATACAAAGTAGAACAACAAATTTGGCCACATCTGTTCATTTTAAGGCAAAATTAGGATTTTTGTAGATGAGTTATTATGCTTGCCCTGGAGTCTAATATGGTACAGTGTCATTGAAAAATGGCAACAGTGTGAATTCCCTTACAGGCTTTTCATCTAGTAGGCATCCGGCAATTTCATCTATATAACATCTTATTACTATTTTGGCTATTTGGTATGTTTCTTCAGCCAACACAACAATAAATTACTCTGAAGCCTGTGGCTTGGACATTTCTAGTTTGAAAAGCTGAAATACAAAATTTCGGGCTTTCCCAGACTGTGTGATGTCTGCATTGAAAATATTAAATTCTTTTTACTTTACTTTCTGAATGATTTGTCTCAAAATAATCCTGCATCTCAACAGTACCATAATACTATTAGACACTATTGTGTTGCATAAGACATGATAAGGTAAATTATTAATAAGTGAAAGGAATGATATTTCATTATATTTTTGTTTCTTATTTACAGTTTCACCCAGTTTCTTTGGAGTAGATTCCTCTCTTCCATGAGTCAGAGAATCTTCTGATAGGTCAGTTTCATCTTTTTTAGTATATTTGACATAAGCAGTTCAGCTTATGAAAGAGTTTTCTGAGCTCCCTTTTTAAAGACAATGAACTATTCTGAAATATAAATGATCTACTATAAATGAATTTCACTTTGGGATAAAATAATATAAAATATTAAATTCTAAATAATAGTAGTTTTAGATAAAAGAAAATGCATATCTCATGTTCCTGTGCAGGTGCAAAGCAAACTTAAGATTTCAAAACATATTTGTTATATGTTAATGAAGTTGCTTGAGATTATAGCAGGTACAATCAAAGATAGAGCAACAGAGTTAACCTTTGAAAATTCACACATTTACTTCCTAACTTATGACCTTAACACCTTTTAGAAAGCATTAGAATACAAAGCAGCAGTGCATTAATTGTTAGAGTATCATACAGCCTCTGGAAAAGTCTTTTACATTTGTAAGTGAATAAGAATGAAAAATGCAGATATATCAATATTATTATGAATAATAACTGTGCATCCTCTGAAACAGTCTCCAGGACCCCCTCGAGGTCCTGAAACTGCATGCTTTTACTCCATGTAAAAATAATGAATTTGAACTTAAGTTGGACTTTGAGCTGTAGCTGAGTGAAGAGAGCAGCAAGTCATTTCTCCAAGAAGTAGTTATAAAGTGGGCAAGAAGTTGACAAAAATAGTCATTTCAGTGGTCTGCTAATCAACCAGAGGCGTACAACAGCCAAAGCAGTTAAATACTTTAGAAACTGCTGAAAAGCGAAGAACCATGGGATTTGTGGCATTATGGCCTGAAACTATTTGTTGTCCTTGTTGCCTTGTTGGTTGGCACTGAGGTTCTGGCAGGCAGGACAGACCAAGGGACTGGCAACTTCTCCGCCACAGTTGAAAGGGGCTGTCTTAACTTGATATTTTTGGGGCCATTGAGCAGGCCAGGGCTGGCCCGTAGTTTGGCCCTACTATCCTGACATCGCAGTCAGTATTGGGGCAAGTGTGTTTCTGACTGAGAATGTGTACATGCACTTTGGAGCATGGAGAGGGCTGCAATCTAATCACATGCTTCTGCTGGTCAACCCTGGGAGAGGGCCCTGGCAGGACCTGAGAACAGTCTGATGACAGATCCATCTGCAGAAATGGAGCCTTAGTGACTTGAGGTATTTGAGCACAGCCTCTGCCTGACCACTAAGTTATGCAGATATAGGGAAGCCTTCTAGGAAGCCAGTCTTAAAAATGAAAACAAGAATTCAAAATAAAACCAGAAAAGTGAAATAAAGTCTGAGTAGAGCCATCAGGAACCGTACTCTGCAGGGAAGACAGATTTCACAGATTTAGCACAGGTGATGCACTGAACAATAATCTTGATGGCTGCAACCACAGCAGCTTCGGGGAAAATATCAGAATCCATATATGCTACAAAATATTATCAAAATGTCCAGTTTTCAACAAAAGTTATATGCACATAGGAAAATGTGATCCATACTCAATAATAGCAACAATGAATACAGACTATCTTGGAGCATTTTGGATGTTGGATTTAGCAGAGTGACTTCACAGTAGCTCTTAAAGGTATATTAAAACAAGGAACTCATGTTAAAAGAATTAAAAGTATGTCAACAATCTAATCAACTATTAGAGATTCTCAGTAGTGGTTTAACATTATTAAAAAGAAACAAAGGAAATTTGAGGGCTGATGAGTACAAAATTGAAATAAAAATTGTCTATAGGGATCCAAGAACATATTTGATAAGGCAGAAAAAAGAGTAACTGTACTTGAAGATAGAAATTACCCTTTTGGGAGATTAGAGAGAAAAAAAATATTGACCAAAAATGAGCAGAGCCTCAGAGATATACAGGACAGTATGTAGTACATCAACATATTTTTAAAGAAGTGCTTGGAGGTAAGTCTATAGCTTAAATGAATAAATGTCCCAAATCAACAACCTGAGTTTCCCAATATAAGAAACTAAGAAAGGCAAGCAAACTCAATGCAGAATCTTCCAGCCCAGCACAACCCTTAGAGCAAAGAATCTGCCTGACAGAAAATCACCCATGAGGTTTTTGTTTTTTTGGGTTTTTTTCTGCGTTCATGGTCCGGGAATCAAACCTGGGTCTCCCACATAGAAGGTGAGAATTCTACACCCATTTGGTTTCTAATTAGGGACTTATTAATAGGACAATTCCTCCCAATGTTGGCCAGTTGGTAAATGGAAGACAGCATTCCATGCAAATAAGAGGGAGGAATGCGGAGGGGTTGGCTTATAAAGTTTAAGAGAGTCCGGTGAGATTTGGTTACAACATGGTTTCAGCAGACTCTGGTGAGATTTGGTTCAGCAGAGAGTTGGTCACCAACAGTGATTAGGCGAGGGGACCTCTAATGCCTGTGCTCTGGACATGAAAGTTGCTATGTACTTAAGGCCTGGTTCTTCTTCCTGACCCCCAAGTTGCCACACAGAGCAAGCAGAAGAAATGAAACAAAGTTTAGAGCAGATGCCAATGAAATAGAAAACAGAAAAACATGAATTAATCGATGAAATAATGTTTCCTTGAAAAGATCAACAGCATCCACAATTTTTGAGAGAGCACACAAATGCCCAAGGTCAGATATGAAAGAGTGGCCATCACTACTGAGTCTATGGAATTTAAGAAGATTATAAGGGAATACTATGAAGAACTTTTTGCCAAAAATTAGACAGCTTGAAAGAAATGGATAAATTCCTAGAAAGATGCAAACTGATTCAACAAGACATAGAAATCCTGAACAGGCACATAGTAACTAGGTTTTCCTCAGCAAAAAGCCCAATCCCAGATGGCTTTACTGATGAATTCTACTATGTATTTTTAAAATAAATAATTGTAATCCTTTACACACTCTTTCAGAAAATGGAAGAGGAGGAAAATAATTGCAACTCCTGTATATGAGTCCTGTATTGCCCTGGATTCAAATCCAGACTAAGAGAGCAGAAGAGAAGAAAACTATAGATCAGTGTCTCTCATGAACATGGATGCATTAATCCTTGAAAATATTAGCAAACTGTGATTTAATAAGAAACTTGGCTGGTCTTTGTTCTCAGTTCCTCTGGTAAGCAACCTCTGAGTCTGGACTTTTCCCTGATA
This sequence comes from Myrmecophaga tridactyla, assembly GCA_004026745.1. Taxonomy (NCBI): domain Eukaryota; kingdom Metazoa; phylum Chordata; class Mammalia; order Pilosa; family Myrmecophagidae; genus Myrmecophaga; species Myrmecophaga tridactyla. The sequence continues at coordinate 20,480 of PVIY010016126.1, read as the reverse complement.
CAAGTGTCTCGTTATGCAGGGTGGACCCAGGACCACTCCCGGATGCTCACACGCAGTTTTAGGGTAGTGGCAGCCACAACAGAAAGGCTCAGCATGAGATTAGGGGTTGGGGCTTTGAGCCACTGTGCCAGCCCACCTCCCTGACTTCTGGGAGAGGAGGAGGGCTGAAGAATGAATCCAACCACATGGACATTGCTTCTGTCAATCATAACTACGTAAGGAGACCACATATAAATTCCAAACACTCAAAGCTCCAGTGAGTGTCCGTGATTGAGAAAATGCATCCATATGCCGTGGGGGGGTGTTCCGACTCCACCTGGAGAGGACACGGAAGCTTGCTTTGGAGACCCTTAGGCCTTGCCCCATGTGTCTCTTCTTTTGGCTTCTTATTTCTATCCTTTTTGCTATAATAAAGCTATTTATAGCTCTTTTAGTGAGTTCTGTGAGTACCCCCAAATTTGTCCCCAGTTATTCCATAAATGTGAGTGGCTGGGCCCCCAAACTTGTAGCTGCTTCCTGTAGGACATCCTTGTAGGGGGTTGCCCTTAATTTGTGGGGTCTGGCCTCATCCCAGGTAGTTAGAGGCAGAATTGAATTGATTTGCGTTAATGCAGACTTTGCTGTTGCTGAATCCAGTAACATGTGAAAAGCATCATACTGTGTGACCACTGGATTTGTCTTATTCCAGGATAGGAGGTCAGTTTAACATTAGTAAATCAATTAATGTATTAGACCATATAGTGCCATAAAATAAATGATAAAAACATATAATCATTTTGTTGGACACAGAAAAAGTAATAAAACTCTGATATGCATTCCTGATGATAAACTGTTCTGCAAACTAGAAAAAACATTGCTAGTTTGAACAGTAATGCTATAAAAGGCACCCAGATTTTAATGGGAAAAGAAAACTTGACTTTTTTTTTCCACAGGTGACTTCATCTTGTTATGTAGAAAGTCCTGTGTATTCCAAAAAAACTACAAAAAAACTGCTGGATGAATTTAGCAAGGTTTCAGAATACTAGATAAATATACAAAAACCAGTTGCTTTTCTATATGCTAGAAGGGAACGCTCTGAGGAAATTAAGAAAATAATTCCATTTACTATAGCCTGAGAAAGGATAAAATATATAGCAATAAACTTAATGAAAGAAGTTACAATCATTGACACTGAAAACTTCCAAACACTGCAGAGAGAAATGAAAGAAAATCTAAGTAAATAGAGATGCATTTAATAGGCAGAGATCAGAAGACCTGATATTGTCAAGATGACAGTTCTCCCCAAATTGATCTATAAATTCAATATAATCCCTCTAAGAACTCCAGCAGGTCATTTCCTGAAAACTGAGCAGCTAACTGTAAAATTTATATGGAAATGCAAAAGAGCCATAGCAATTTTCAAAGGAAGGATAAAGTTGGGGGGCTCGCCTCACCTTACATCAGAGTGAGTGGACGTGATACAAGGATAGGCTTGTAGACTAATGTAATAGATTTAAGAGTAACACTTTAAATCAGGACAGCCTTCCATAGGTTGTCAGGCTCCAGCAAGGAGCCTTTCTTTAAAACTTTATACTTTGTGGATTAATATTTTAAATGGAATCTTTCTAGCTGGTTATTAAAATGTTATTAATTTAAGCCAAACAATTCTGCTGATAAAAGGCTGTTTTTAAAACATTAAAAATAACAATGGCTATACTTGAAACCAAAGATTTAGGACTTAAATTTATTACCAAAAATGATATACTCCCTCACGTGCAATTATTTTTTATCTTTTCATTATATATGACACCAGGAAACTACCCAAATGTGTAATGTGTATACCTGTGTGTGAGATTAGTTAAATAAGATAAATTCACCTAAACGATTATGTTATACCTATATTTACTTATATATAAAAATGTTGATAATATATTTTAAGGTTCTAAAAAAGTAAATTCAAAATAGTTTTTATACATTTACACTATTTTATGAAATGAGTTACATTTAAGTGCATATGTAGGCATAGGAAAAATGTTTAACTGATTTATGTGTGAGAATGATTTAATTTTTTTCATTTATTTGTATTTTCTAGTGTTTCCACACTTTACATATTATTTAAATAATAAAATAAAATAATAAAAGTTTACATTTGTCAGAATGGCTGGAAGTATTAGAAAACTGTGATTTTATTGTTCAGATATTTGCCATATATGCTTACCAGTCTCTTATAAATGATATATATGCATATGGAAGTTTGAATCATTCCACGTCAATGATGCATTTAAAGGACTGTGTGGTTTCCCTGCATTAACTTTTTCTTTTGCGTAGTTTTCTTTTGATGTTTTTCCCATTTTCAGAAATAATTTGTATTTGGTTGATTTTTGTTATTCACAATAGTTATGGTTCATAAAGTTGTTGCAGAGGTGGAATTAGCAAATACTGAACAATTGCTCTGAGTAGAAATGCAGGGTTAGGTTCCTGTGTGCCTCTGGTCACAGCATTTCATCAACTGATCAAAACAAAGTCTTATTTTAAGTGTGTTTCTGTTTAAAGACATCTTATATCATTTGCTTCCTCCTAAATTTCCGTACTATTCTGTAGGAATTTCTTTGTTTCCCCAGCCTTTTGGAGAGTCCCTCATTTAACCCCATCTAAAAAAATGCCTTCAGAACATTTTAGAGTAAAATTTAAATAAAGTCTCTGAACATAAATGTAAGCAAGTTTAATCATCAGTTGCATTGGGAAGCAGGTAATTGGAGCTCATGAAATAAAGGTGGTAACTCATTAACATTGAACTCAAGGCCCACAGAATCCTAACTCAGGCCTGAGCAAAGCTCAACTAGTAGGTATTTTCTCTGTAAGGCGCATCACAGCCCTCTTGTGCTAAGAACACTAGCACTATGCTAGCACACCCGCACTATACTTGGGGGCATTTCAAACAGCAAAATCCCCAATAAAACACAAAAGTGCAAAAAACCTATTACTAAGTGTACTAGGAAGAGGACACTTGTTTACAGAATGAGAGCTGAGACAAGGCACGCATTTGGACCTCGGATAGAAACCTGCAAATCTGGCAACTCAAAGTTTCCCCTGCTCTGCACATTTGCAAATGACCATGGAAGTGCTGTGGTTGCCGATTTAGAGGTTACAGGCAAATTTGAGGGAGAAGGTGAATTTGCAAGTATAGCAACCATGAATCATGAGGATCAGCTATATATGGACGTTTATGCCATGAACATCCAAATCATTGACTCTCTTAAGCATTATTATGACAAGCCTGTTAGGTGCGAAAGCTTATTGTTATGAGGGGAATGCAAGTTAAGAAAGTTTAAACAAACATTTACAAGTGTTTAAAAGTTGCATCCTGGCTTTTCTAACAATTGTCTGTTGATTGTCCACTGCCCTTGCCATTGTGATAATCTATATTCAGAAGACTTGGGTCCATCCAGTGTTCTAGTACCTGTGTATTTCTCCATCTCCACTTTGTCCTCCAGTCCCTGCAGGCCATGGGATTATGTCTGTACCTTCATTTATTAGTTCTTTTTAGTCGTCTGAAGTTGCCTGTGAGAGGGGTGAAGTCCCAGGAATGGGTCATTACCTTATCTTTTGAGCAGCCTTATGTGCTGTAGAACCCACACTCTAAAGTAAAATAAAATAGTTTGAAATTGTCTAAATTACCATTTCAAAGAAGTTAAGAAACATGACATGTTTTTCTCAAATTAAAAACACAGTTTGGCTCACCTGCTCTATATTTAATTTCTCCTTATTTGCCTAAGGATTTATGATTGAGGATGACTAGGGGATTTAAAAGAAGTGATTATTAGTGCTAACTATTTTCATCCACTTATGGAAGAATATAATGGAATAAAAATTAATAATAATCTATCAGGAAATAAGATCCTTTCATTTCTGTGTGAACTCCTGAGGAGATGTTGTATCTGTGCTTTACTTGTCTACAAATATCAAGATTTATTATTTTATTCTGTTACATTATTAAAATAAAGCCATATATCTCAAAACCTTTGTCATTTTTTTCTTCATATAAATTGGTTAACATATTTTCTTTTTAAAGGTGGGATAAGCAACTTGTTACCTTTCTCATATTAAGCTCTACTTTGGCTTCAAACCTTCTGGCTGTTTTCTTTTTAACTTCCACATCTACTGTGTTACAATTTTTAATGTTTGTTGTGTGGTTTTTATATTTTGAAATGTTCATTTAAGGCGTTTTATCAACACTTTATGAAAATATTGTCTAATAAATTGGAAGAATACATAATGCCACTTCATAAATGAATTCTTTGACCTTTCAAATTTTCTACTGAATATAATAGTGGCTTGGTCTCTTGATTTTTATCATATACTTTTGGTGCCGTGGTGGACATGAAAATATTAAAGCAGTGCAATTCATTGACAGAAGACAATACACTTTTAATATTTTTGGGCTGAGAACCCAGTATTTTGGGGCTGAAAACCTAGTAAATATTGAGCAAATATTTATTTACTTATGGTACTTATCAGTAAACTTATCTACCTGGTTTATACCCAGAGAAAAATAATTTAATATAGCTTATGATCAAGTAGTTATTATCTATCCAATTGTTCATTCAACACAGAGTTGTATCAGACACAGTTCTAGGCATGGAGGATACAGAATTTTTACAAAGGAGATAAAAATTATTGCCCTCATTGAACTTTCATTTTAGTGAGGTTGGGGTAAAGAGACAATAAAATAATAAGTAATATAATAAAATACTAAGTTACCATATTATATATTATGCCAGAAATGATAGGAAGTATGAAGAAAACAAAAACCAGCATAAAGGGGAATGAGAACTGTGGAGAGAGGATATTGTAATTTCTTATAATGCATTTACGAGGATAGAACTTACTTTGCAGATGAAGTTGCTTAATAATATTTCTGTATAACGGAAATTCTAGTAGAGGTTATTTTAGAACCTAAGCAGAAACATATGTAAGTATATGAATGAAAATGAAAGAGCTAAAATATTCAAACCCAAGGGAAATCTTTGGGGAGGGGAAGCTTGTGGATACAGAATTAATGTAACACTTGTTGTTTGAAGTTGGATTTACAACATGATTATCTAGGCCAAGTCCCTTATACTTGAATCCCCTGTGCTTATTTTATTTGAATGTATTTCATCTTAAAGATAACCTATAGCTATGATTTAAAATCTTCTCTTTGTTAATTTTGTCATAAAACCAAAAGGAAAGTAGCAGGAAATAAAATCACATCAACTATGGTTTTCATGCTGTGTACTGTAGAATTCCAGGGTTCACCAGTAGTGCTTTGAAGATTCTGGAGGTGTTTGCTTTACATTTATTTTAACTGTTTAAAATTATAGCAAAATGATGCACATATTTGAATGTACCAACTTTTATTCTGTTGGAGACAACCAACATTAACTTTGCGCTTGTCTGTGCAACTCATTTTTATGCAGAACTCAGAGAGAGTTTATTGTGATTGATCTGTATATTCATTTGAACTTCTTATAAATGTATCATACTAGTAAAGTTTTTGTTCTTCTCTTATCCTTTAAAAAGAAAGTTGAGTCAATGAATATTTAATCACATGAAATTATACAAAACCTGGTTTATTGTATGTTTAGGTGTCTCTTGTTAAAGAGATGTGAGTATTTGTCTATAATTTAATGATTCAAGTTTGAACGAAAAAATTAAATGTATCTCTTTTAAACTTCTGGGTCATTTTAATTGAAGAGTCTTTTGAATTTGTAAGGCAAATCATTAAAATAAACAAACATGCCAACAACAGAACTTCCCCAAATGATATTTTATCTTTGCATCTTGTTTTATGAATCAGGGTGAATCTCCAAACAGAATAAAAACTTGGAACTCCAGGGCATTGTTGGGAATGTAAAATGATGCACTCAGTTTGGAAAGCAATGTTGCAATTCCTCAAAAGGTTAAATATAGAATTACCATATGATCTGGCAATTCCACTTCTAGGTATATGTTTTAACAAAGAAAGTTAAAACAGGATCTTAAACAGATAACTGTGCATGAATGTTTACAGCAGCATTTTTCAAAATAGCTAAAATGTGGAAAGAATCCAAGAAATGAATGGATAAACAAAATGTGGTGCATATACACACTGGGATATCATTTGGCCCTTAGAAAGAAGTTATGAGGCATTCTGCAACATGGAAGAACCTTGAAAATATCGTACTCACTGAAATAAGACACATGAGGACAAATATATGGTGTCATTTATGAGAGATGTCTACAGTTTGAGACAAATCCACAGAAACAAAAAACTAGATTAGAGGTTACCAGGAAATGGGGGGAGAGGGGAAGGGGAAGTTTATGTATTATGGATATGGAACGTGTGCAAATAATATCATAAGAAAAAAGCTTTTTGGGTTACATTTACAGACTTTATAGTGAAATATTTCATAAATTTTAGCTGGTAAACTTCACTGATTAAACATAGCAGTGGGCCTTGGATATAGATGATAGAAACCAAATTAAACGAGGTTAAATGGAAAGAAATGTATTAGGTGACTTTTAAAACCATTGGACGGGCTAGAGAGGTAAGCTCTTGGTGGAGCTTCTGAGTAGAGCTTGTAGCCCTTAGAATTACATGCCTCTGCTGCCACCTGGAAAGTTGCCCCCTCAGCTACAGGAAGCCTCAGGATTCAGGAGTCTGGTGCTTGTGTATTCATGCTGCATGCCTCGGTCCTCTCCAGCAAAGTGGGCACCCTGTGCCCTGCCTTTCGTCCTGCCTAACTCGGTTAGGAATTCAGTCTCACATTAGTAGGACATTTGATTAGGTGCAAGGGAATCTGAAAATGAATGTCATTTTTGGCTTTCCAGCCTGTACAGAGCAGAATAGAAAGGAACTCTGAAAGGAGGTTAGATTTGATATTGAATGAATGATCATATCTAGCACTGTATTTCTTTGAATCTGTGTTATATATTGGGTTTCCATATAAGATTTTATTTGGAAAAAAATCCATTGTTAGAAAAAGTCTGAAAACTACTGAAATAAGCTCTAAAATTTAGATTTCAATATTCAGTCCCCCAAACTATAAGTCCTCTAACAACTGAATAACTCTGTATGCACATTGGTTTGAAGGCATAAGACTCTCTTTTTTTACAGAGCCATATTCAGCTTGTTTAGAGACCTCAGATCATTGGCCCAGGATTTCACTAGAGATGAAGAATATCCAGTAATTTATGTTGGATAAATGATGCTGTAATTTATTTTTAAATAACTGAAGAGATTTAATGTTATAGATGTGTTTGGTTAAATTTTTATGATCTTATGATAAAGACACCATAATACTGATCTCTAAAGTGATTTAATTTAAGAATATTACCTCATCTCTGCTTCGTGGTTATCTTCTCAAATTTTCCAAAATATTCTAAAAACTTATTTTTCTGTGGGTTATAATTGTTCTACCAGTACTTGGTAAGGTTCTATAATTATTCTATTGACAGTTCTTTTATAGATTTCTGGGTAACCACAATTACATTTTTTTTTCAGTTTTTTACTAAAGCTAAAATTTTAATCTAGTTATAACTGATTATAATCAATACTTAGTGAAGGATAATGAATTTTAAGAAAATTTTAGTCTTCTTTGTGAAAGTAGATTAGCAGGGTTAATTTGGATATGCAAGAGAATATGTAAGTTTGATTCCTTTATTTGTTCTCCTCTCGATGTTGGGTTACATTTTCTCAGGACAGTAGAAAGCAGTCTTACAAATTAAGGGTTTCTCAGTTATTTCTAATTTAAAACTTGCTTTCTTTGCCTTAACTTAGCCTCTTTTGGACTCTTAGTTTTTTGGAAACTTAATCTAAGATCCTTAGAATCCTTAGACTAACATTTTAGAAAGTGTCAGACTATTTTCCAGAGTGGCTGGGCAAGTGTTCCAGTCTTGATTGCTTCTTCCTGACTCTTCTTTCTTCCACTGGCAATTGGAAACAGGAAAACCTAGACAGCATTAAGGTAGAGAGGATGAGAGGAGTTATTAGGCTTTTTATCACACCTTCCGGGTTCTTATTAACTCTACAGCTCAAGTGTTCGAGGCTGATATAATTCAAGGCCTGTTTTCTCATGATAGACAAGCACCAGTGCGTCTTAACTTGCTCACCAGCCTTCTACTTGATCCCTTGCCATCCTCTAAGTCCTCGATAAAACTCCAGTTAAAGACCCAGGAGCCTGTTGCTGGGGTAATTTGTGCCATTCCCGGTAGAGATCCCCATTAATTTGCTTTCCATGTAGTGCTCAGAGTTCTTCCGTGTGGATGTCGCAGCCATGTAAAGTCATGTGAGGCAGTTTTGTGGAAAAGGAATTATGTCATTTTCAGTGAACATGGAGGAATAATTGTTGGAGAAAGAAGAATGGAGGGAATGAAGGACATATTAACTTCTCCCACCACTGCTGCCCACACTGGAACTGAGTCTGGTTCCCGGAGGACACTCCAGTCAGGGTGGTGTCTTGAAAGGAAATACAAAGACAAGAATGGAATAAAGAAATCCTGGTACTTGCTTCAAACTGAGCTAATGTCTTAAAGCTGTTTGGCCAGCTTTATTAAGGTCTAATTTATGTACAACAGATCTGATCTACAATTTTAAATATATAGTTCACTGAGTTTACATGAACATATACTGTAATGTAACTACCACCGCAACCAGCATTTCTGTCATGCTCCCAAATTTCTCACGTACCTTCAGTTAATCTCCCCTCTCCTCCCACTTCTTGTCCCCGGCCACCTCTGATCTGTCTTTTCTCACCATATCCTCCAGAATTTTATATAAGTGATATTTTAGAGTGTGCTGGTTTGAATCTGTGTGTACCCCAGAAAAGGCAAGTTCTTTCATCCTCATTCAATATTGCTGGATGAGGGCTTTGTGATTATTTCCGTAGAGATGGGTCCTACCCAACTGTGGGTGGTAACTTTTGATTAGATGGAATTGTGTCTCCACCCATTCAAGATTGGGGTTGCTTATCGGAGCCCTTTAAGAGGGAACCATTTTGGAAAAGGCTTGTGAACCCACACAGCCAGAGACCTTTAGAGATGAAGAAGGAAAATGCCATTTCACGAAACAAGAAACCTGGAGAGAAAGCTAGCAGAAGTCGCCATGTTTGCCACGTGCTCCATGTGCCTTTACAGTTGAGAGAAACCCTGAATGTCATCGGCCTTCTTGAACCAAGGTAGCTTTCCTTGGACGCCTTATACTGGACTTTTCTATAGCCTTGCTTTAATTTGGATATTTTCACAGCCTTAGAACATGTAAACTTGGCAACTTTTCTCCTTTTTAAAAGACATTCCATTTCTGGTATATCACATTCTGGCAGCTTGCAAACTAGAACACAGATATCAATTTCAAAGTTATTTGAGTATGTTTTTTTTTTTCACATAGCATAAAGCTTTTGAGATTCACCTTTGATGGCACATATATCAGTAATTTGTTCGTTTTTATTGCATAATAACATTCCATTATTTGGATATACCACAATTTTAGTAACGTATAAGTTCCTATTGCTTCACATTTCTTTCCTTTCAGTTATATCCATTCTTATGGGTGCGGTGGTGTCTCATTTTGTTTATAATTTGCTTTTCCCTAATGACTAAAGATGCTGAGTATCTTTTTTTTCTTCATGAGCTTATTTGCCATCAGTATATCTTTTGTGAAGCATATGTTTAAATCATTTTTTGATTGGGATATTTGTCTCTTTATATTATTGACATCACTATTGAGCTGCAAGAATCTTTTGTATATTTTGAATACAAGTCTTTTATCAGATGTGTATTTTGAAAATACTCTCAGTGTGTGGCTTTCTTTTCATTTTCTTGACAGTGTCTTTTCAAGAGCAAAAGTGTTTAGTTTTGATAAGATTTTATCAGTTTTTTTCTATTATGATTTGTGACTTTTGCACAATGTCTTTGACCCTAATTCAAGCTTACAAAGATTTTTCCCTATGTTTTCTTGCAGAGGTTTTATAGTTTTAATTCTTATGTTTAGGTCAGTGATCATTAAAGTTAATTTTTATATTTGGTATGACGTAAGGATTGAAGTGTTTTTTTTTCTTCCTGTATTGATATCCATTTCTTCCAGCACCATTTATTAAAAAAAGATAATCCTTTGTTCAGTGAATTACTTTGGCCCCTTTGTCAAGAATCACATGTGTGCATATGTCAATTTGTAAAGTTTCTGTTGGGGCTCATTGGCCCACATGCCTATCATAAGTTAGTAACCACACCATTTTGACTAACCATAGTTTTAGAATAAGTCTTGAAATCATGTAGTGCAACTTTTCCAACTTCCTTAGTTTTCAAAACTGACTTAGATTTTCTACATAGTCATTTGCATTACTATGTAATGGTAACAGCTTGTCAATTTCTAAAACAAAGCCTGTCTAGATTTTGAATGGCATGACTGACTCTATAGAACAATTTGAGAAGAATCGACAGCATTCTGATCCACGGCCAGGGCGTATCTTCCCATTTATTTAGGAATTGAGTTTCTCAGCAGTTGTTTTATAGACTTTACTTTTACAGATCTTGCATGTTTGTTAAATGTCTTCCTAAATCATCCATGTTTTCTGATGCTATTGTGAATTTTATTTTTTATTTCAATTTCAAATTGTTCACTGCTACCATATAAAAGTATGGTTTATTTTTGTTTCTTGACCTTGTATCTTGTGACCTTACTAAATTCATTTATTCATTCTAGTAGCTTTGTGGAGTGTGTGGATTGCTCAGCTCTTTCTAAGTGATCCTACCGGCTATGACTGATGAATGTCCTTTTTCCTCTCCACACCATGTGTCCTTTACGTCTGTGTGTATGTATATGTGTGTGTGTGTGTGTGTGTGTGTGTGCGTGCGCACGTGTGAGATTTTGCTGTCTTGGGACTCTAGGATAATGTTGAATAGAAATATTGAGAACAGATACCCTTGCTTTGTCAGTCTTCTTAGGGGCAGTTGATTTACTTCTCACCATTAGTATGATGGCATCTGTAGGCTTTTCACAGATGCCCTTTAGCAGGGTAAAAGCATCCCCTTAAGTGCCCAGCTGCTGAGAGTCTTTATCTTAAGGGCTTGTTCGAATTTTTTTCACATGTTTCCTCTGTCAGATCATAATCTTCCAAGGCCTGGTACCCAACGTCTACAAAACCTTAGTTTTGTGTAGTTTCCTGGTTGTTTGTGACTGGAGGGCAATTTTTGTAGCAGTTAATCTGTTACAAGGGCAAAAGTGGAATATTATCTTAAAAACTGTACCTCATTAGTCTTTTGTTTGGAACATAAATAAAAATTGTCTTTGATAAAGTATGATGTTTCATCACTCCTCTTTTTGTAGACAAAGGGAAAATGAACTTAGTGACTTGTTGCTATACGCTGCTATGAATTTTTAAATTGTCAAGTAAAAATATCTTAATACAGAATTTTCTGCAGCTCAGTCTTAACCAGTCTTAACTGGTTCAAGAAATGTTGAAGTAGCATGGTGGAAACATGAAAGAGGCAGTAGGCTGAAAATTGTGGATTTTGATTATTATTTTCTCAGTTCTGGTGGGTTTTGCTAGTATTTATTTGAGAACAATGAGCATTTGCTTGGAACCTTTGTTTTATCCCTTTGGGTGGCATCAATAATAAATAAAGCACATGTCCAGTGTAGCAGTGTCCTTTCATAGAGAGTGAAGTGATTCCCTTGACATAAGTGTATTTCACGCCGGCTCGCTGCTATTCCCTTGTGTAAATTGTCATCTCCTCTGTGGATGATCCCCAGCTGCCTTTAGTGCTAGCGGACTTTGCCCCCAGAGGATTTCTTTTCGTTTTCCTTGTCATCTGGTCTGAAGCACAAAGAGCGCCACTCACCCTCTTGACCTTTCTGCAGATGCTGAGAATTTTTTATAAAGTAATCTTGAAAGGTCTCAGAGAACCAATATTCACAGCTTCCTCTACCTTCTGTGTTTCTGACATACTGTCCAGTCAGCGCGGCCTGTATGACACGCCCTCCAAGAGACATCATGCGTCCCTCTGATTTCCCCTTTCAGTACTTTAGGTTAGAAATTCAAAGATATATGAATAAAGTTAATAGGAATTAGGGCAATAACAGACCCGATAATAATAAAAACACATTTTCAAAAGTAAAGTAAAAAACTTTCAGACAAGTTGGAACTTTTGTAATGGAGTTTTCAATTTATTTATTTCTACTGTTATTGTAGTTCAAAATGAAATCAGTTCAGCAAAATTTAAACCTCTTCTTGAGTTATTAATGTTTATATTCTACTTAGTGCCAACATCTTCTACTTTTGCAATTTCCAATTAAAATTCTGCTGGCATGATGCATGTCAGCCAAATTTCTTGGAATCTTATATGACCCAGAGAATCTTTGAAATCTGGAGGTAAGCAATACTTTCTCAGATTTTTCCATCTTCAGAAAATTCCTGGAATAGTGGACTTTGATGATAAGCCCATCTGCTGTTTATTAATTTTATAAATATAGCAGGAAAGCTATGGGATTCTCATTTTCCCTATATCCCCAACGTTGAAGCAACTTAATACCAATATTTAAAAACGTAAAATATTTGTAAGAGTTTTAGGAAGGCTCAGTAGTTTTGATTCATAATAAATTCTAAACTTTCTTGTCTGTTTCAGAATGACCATTTGAATCTATGAATTTGGGAAGACAGTATTGAATGTAGACTTTTCATGTTAAGACAGTGAATAAATAATTCCTCAGATGTCAACAGAATTTACACGTAATTACTTCTTTCTTCTGTTAGAATGATACCCACAGTTCACCTTTTTAAGCCACCACTTTTTGTTTATAGAATGGGAGAGTTTCATCGACTGAGTCTTGCCAGGGATGGTCCATTCTGTTTATATAGAATTAAGTACAAAATATTAGATTATAGCATTTTGTGTCAGAGAACATGTGATCCACAGGTTATTGAAAATCAAGTCCTTATGGGGGGAAAATGATTGCTTTTCCTGTTTTATAATATGGCTATAAAATTATATATACCTTTCTTGCCCCCTTTTTTTCTGACCTAAGAATATCACAAGTATGTGCTTCTCTATACCTTCCAGTTATTTAGTGATTTATAGTTTTGTTTATTACATATTTTTCCATTAGTAACCCTGTGAAGCTGAGAGTTTGTAGGTACAACCATTTAATCTGATACTCCAGTTTTTGCTTACATGACTCATGTTCCAGAAATGGCTGGTTTTTAATGTTAAAAAATATTAAAGTAAGAAAGAACACAACCACCAAAACTAAGTGGTTTGGCTACTCTATTTAGTAGTCACTTTTAAACTACTTGCAAAAGTAACAACCTTCAAGTGTTTTATTGATCTGATGTTGACTGAAGCATTTTTTGCAATGCTTTCCTTTTCTTAGGTATTGTAAAAGAAATATTAGATGCAGTTTCTTGTCTCCAAGAAATTGTCTTTAGTTCGCTCACATATGTACAGTTAGTTTACCCATGGAAGGTTGAATACCACTAAGCTGAATGGGAAAGGGGAAAAAGACTAAAATTTTTTGAGAGCCCACTATGTGTAGGAACTTTATATGCATCATCTTATTTAATCCTAACAGCATTTTAAGGTATCTCATTTTATAGATTTGGAATGACCAAGTTTGGAAAGACTAAGGAATCCGACTGAAGCAGAAATTTGAATGCTGGTCTGTTCTCACTCCAAACTTACCTTTTTTCTATCGCACTTTGCCCTCGTGAGAGAAAGGAAATGTATAAAAATTCTGAGGATGAGAGATCAAAGGGCCTGTAGTTTTTGAGAGGGCCGTGTGGACAAAATAGAAATGGAGCTGAATCTTGAAAGACTCCAATATTTGTAAAGAAGGAGATTATCTTATTTGGCAATAAAAGTATATCCTCTTGTTTCACATTCTTTTCTGAAGTTGATAAATACATAAATGCATCCACATTTGATAAGATATAGGTGGACATACAAAAATATGTATGTATATGTAATATGCACACACATAAATTAAGATATTGATTTCAGTCATAAAGTGAAGATGCCACCTTCGGGGATTTACTTTTTTTTCCATAAGCTACTATGCTAAGGCTTTAAAAATGTATCAAAATGATGTTTGGCATGAAGAAACCTTATCCTATTCTTGTAAATTTCCCTTAAATGAGCATGGACAGTTCCTTTCTGAAAGTATTTAATTCCATATATGTAAGAAATAGGAAGCAGTTTCCCTTATGCTAGCTACTTTCACTGTATGAAATTAATTTTCTCAGTTAGCAAGAATACCATGTTTCCTGAATGTGAGAGGCTTGGCATTCATTTACAATAATTGTTTGACTGATGGTTTGGAGGAGGAGATGGGGATACATTTCTAAATCAGTACATATGATGAAATATCCAGAAATCACTTCTAAGCAAATGCAAACTGTTGGGGTATGTTATTACCCTCTCAAGTTTGAGAAACATTTTAATCAAGATGAAAGGAAGAAAATAACAGGAACATTTATTTACAGATATCTTGGACATTTAAACTATTCTGCTCTGGAGCTATTTCAAATCGGTAGTAATGATTAGTGAAGGGTAAGAAATTCCAAAGTGTTAATAGTTTAACTTTCAATGTTAATTCTAAGCCTGGCCACGAAACTGCTGCTTTTTATTATATGTCTTTTTATACAGTTTTGCTTTTCCAACCATAGTCGTTGAATTTCTTTGATCAAAACGTTTTTGTAAGAGAAACGTATGAGCCTGTAAACTAAATAGTACCATCTTTGGAGAGCTTTAGGAGGGGATTAGGAGTTAGGAGTCAAAGAGTAGAGGAGATTATTTCCATGATGTGATTCCAGTATGGGAAATAAAATGGATGCTTTTCTGGGAATGCACTTACATTCTTCTTAGGGAAGTCAGAAGCCATTCTCGTGCTCACTTAAAGTCAGTATCATGGAGCAGTTATAAGAAAGTACAAAAAAGGGGTTACTGATTAGTGAACCCCTACTATTTGATAGCGCAAGGCTGGTGTTTATAAAGCCCTCAGGTGAAGTCACTGTGCAGAGTGTTCAAGGTAGGTTTTACAGGGTTTTATAGTCATTTTAGGTTCTTTAGCGTCTGAGGGGTATGATAGATGGAATATATTTGGAAGATAAATCAGGTGCGTGTGCGTGTGTGTACGTGTGTGTACGTGTGTGAGTGTGTAGAGTTGAAGGTCAGATTCTAAATTCAGAGGCCAGTTTTGAGAGTACTGGTTGGAATGTGATTTGGGACTGGGTAGGGTGATATCTGTGGAAATGGGTGTTAAGGACTCATTCTGAGAAAGATTACCAAGAAGAAGAACCGTCCCGCTTCCGTGATTTGGTTAATATGAATATTGAAGGAGAAAGGAGAATCACGATGCTCTCTGCACCTGCAAGACCTATGGGGCATGGGTTTGGCCATGGCTAGAGGAATTAGGCTGTGTTTTGTGTTTTGCAGTTACACAGTGTATTCAGTTTTTGACATGTAAAGGGTGCACTAATGGTGGCAGTTAGGGTTTGATTGCTCAAGAGTCCCAGGACCCAAATGACCCAGAAAAAGAACACAGTGTAGCAACAGCATTTCATGAAAGGCCACTGCAGACAGTGAGGGGTGTGGAGAGGCCAGGCCTATGTTCTAACTGCTCACCCTTTGTAAGGACAAGGAAACGGTGACCTGTGCTCTGGGCGCCTCACACTCAGGCAACCCAAAGTGGTGTCTTGGCCAGTGTACTTACACTGCTGGTCTGCTCGGTGTGTTCTTGCCGCCCAACCAGCCCCGATGGCAGAGGCCTTGGGGAGAGGGGGTGGGGTGGAGTGCACCAAGACCCAGGTACACCCATAGAGGCCGGTGCCAGCAGCCCCCAAATTTCTGGGACTATGGTACAAAGCGGCACAATTAATCAGTGTGCTTCAGGCCTTGAACAGGGGTTAATGCTATGCGAGTGCATCTCGTAAATCAGTAAAACAGCTCAGGCTAATTGCAGGCCTGCTGGAATGAACCCTCACAGCACAGCAGTAATTGTCATTTGGGATTCTGATGGGTTGTGTCTTTTAGAATGATCTTGAGTGTTAGAAATCCTCCTTGTCTATATATTTGAATATACCACATTGTAGCCATATTTGCAGGGCAACCCTCTTAGAACCTCTGAAATAATCTTGAGAATGGTTAGCAAGTTGCAACTGTGTTTCATTTCTCCTTTCACAATTAATAAGGAACTTTTATCTCTAAATGTATTGTATTTTAACCTTTACTTACTAGAAAACCGGGTTTTCAAAGCCAGATTCTTAGATTTAGTAAGAGGAAGCATTGCAAAAGAGTCTTCTAGTTTATTAAGAGTAAATGAGGGCAGGCCACAGTGGCTCAACAGGCAGAGTTCTCACCTACCGTGCTGGAGACCTGAGTTTGATTCCTGGTGCCTGCCCAGCAAAAAAAAAAAAAAAAAAAAAAGAGTAAATGACATGTTCTATGTTCCCAAACCTACATGGAGTTTCTAATGGCCTTTTTTTCCTCCCTTGCTTCTCCCTCCTCCAGATGAATCGACTCCCAAGGAAGTCAGCAGGGTAAGTAATGTGAAATAATAATTTCTGCCACCACAATGTAAGGAGTAAGAAATCCTTTTGTGCATTTTCTTAGTATTCTAACACATTAAAGCATTAGGAAAATGATGTCAAACCCTGGGTGCCCTCTCCCAGGATCACTTGTTAATGCGAATGACATCAGTAGGGAGAGGGTTTGCAAATTGGAGGCCTCAAGACTGAACACATCCAATAGATGCATTCTATTTGGCCTGCGTGCTGCTTACAGGTTTTTGTTTTTAATTCACTGCCAACATTTAGAAATTGAGAGACTGTGATAAAGATTGGGTTTCTGGCTTCTCTTGAAAAAAACAGGGGATATGGCAACACTGAGAAAGGACGCCACCCGTGTAACAATCTGCTAAGGCCAAAATGCGAAGCCACCTTCGGATAAATGAGTGATCTGCAGTTTTTCACAGTCCTCCAGTCAGCCAGCTTTACTCATTTACGTTACCTGTCTAGTTACTGCATTTGAGTTCGTGCACCTTCTTTTGAGAAAACAAACAGCAACTTCTCATTTACTGAAAATATTGCATCAATTTAAAAAAATAGTAAATGTAGTGGAGGCTTAGCAGATATAAAAGCTTTTGGGGTTGAGCACTGAAGCATTTGGTATACTGTGTTTAATAATACAAAGTTATGTTTAATGACTAGGAAAAATACCTTAATTATATTCCCTGTATACAGATAAAAATCTTGTTAAATGCAGATTATATGTCAAAAACTGTTTGGATTGCATTGGATGCGCTCTGATGTCAGTGATCACTCTTTGTTAGAAGTTATAAACTCAACAACTGTTAGGAGAATCACATACACAAATGTACCACTTTATCTGTGACCATCTGAAGGCAGGAACCTCTAAATGACCAGAGCTATTGCTAAGGGTTAAGGATGGGACAGAATTCCCTCTGTTCATTACAGCCTAATGCTTTCTTTGAGGTATTTGCCAGGCCCGGGGTTTTACTGGATGCCTTTACCGTTAACGTCACACATACAGAGTTCAGAGTTTCCACATGTGGGCACTTTGAGATGTGTGAAGGGGTCCGGGGAGTAGATTCTCAGGGTCAGCCTGCTTTTTTATATGATGGAAGTGGCAGAAAGGCTAAAGAAAGTACCTGCCAGCACCTTATTTTCTAGTAAAGAGGGATGCGATACCACTGACAACACTGTAGTATCTCTAAGGGCGATAGAAACAATAATAACACCATACGTGTGATTTATCTTTGCTATTGTTTTATAATGTTATTTTATTATGCTAATTTTGGAGAAAGTTTATCTCTAATTGAAAATACTAAATGACTCAGCGGTTAAACTAAGAATTGTACTCAAGATCTTTTCAAGTTTCTTTCTGAATATTTCTTGGTCGATGCTTATTTGACCAGTATTCAGAGTCTGCTTTACAAAATGGTACACTGTTGTTTTAAAATAAATAAAATTTTAGGAATGCCTAGTGCAACATTTTCATAGATGTGACTGGTCACAGGGCTTTTACTTAAACTCATCAGTTATTGGAAAAATATGCCCTTTAGTGAGTCAGACTGTTACACTCACAGGAGATCTGATAACTATAAAGTACTTTCTTACCTGCAACCAAAAACCTCCCATTATTTGCCATTCATTAGTCTTAAGTTTTGACTTTTGAAGTGAATCAAAAAAGGCTATACCCTATTTCATATGAGAGCTATTTGAATACAGGGATTGTATTGTCTCTTTACCAGTAAAAAATACTCATAATTTAAACTTTTTTCATAGACCTCCTTAGGATCTGGGTTGACATTCTCTGGACAAAGTATACTTTATCAATATGTGACAACCATAGTGGAGCACTGTAAACTAATCATGGCTTGGCCCTTGTAAAATGAGATGGGGCAGATGCTTCTTTGGGTTTTGGATACTGTGTACCTATAGATACAGTTCTATGGGAGAGTTAGCTTTTTTTGACAACCTGTAGGACATGGCTGGTTATTGAGTGTCTTGTAGACTAAGCTTTTTTCTACAAGAAGCCATCAGATTTGTGAGTTTTACACCTCTCCCGTCTTCCTCCTTCCCTCCCTCTTTACTTCCCTTCCTCCTTCCCCACCTCCACCCCCTCCCTTCATTCTTCTTCTCTCCTTTCTTTCCTCAGTGACTTCTTCCCTTCCTGCTTTTCAGTCAACAGGCTGGGCATATGGTAGAGAGCAAAATAGGTGATATTCTGATTCTTATCATCTGGGACAGGGTGGATGAGACAGCTGAAAAAAAATACATATTTATCTGGCAGTTTTAAGTGCTGTGATAAATACCTATAAGAATAAAACAGGAGGAGGGGATAGAGAATGATGATGGATTACAGTGGTGTAGGAGGTTTTATTGACTTATTTGACATTTGAGGAAGTCACTGAAGGTTTATTCGAGAAGTTGACATTTGAGCAGGGACCTGTCAGGAATAAGAGAATCAGCAGAAGGAGGAGGGGAATGCTTGGGGCTGGAGCAGAGCAAGTGATGGGGGGAGAATAATAGGATTTGAGGTTAGAATGTAATAGGGGTGGTGAAAGCCTTGTAGTCCACTGTGTGGCTTTTGGATTTAATTCCAAGAACAGTGAGAAGCCACTGGAGGACTTGAATGGAGACATGACATCACCTAACTTCCATTTTAAAAGAATCACTCTAGCCGCTAAGAAAATACACAGAGAGGTAAGGGAAGAAACAGTGGGAGTCTAGGGTCCAGGCAAGGTTTGGAGGAGGCTAAAATGAGGGTTCTAATGATGCAATGTTAAGAAATAATCAGAGGCTGGATACATTAGGAAGACAGAGGTGCCAGATATTTGCTCCTGGGCTGTGTGTGGTATGCGAGAAGAGAGGAATCAGTAATGACTCTGAGCAACTGGTAGAATTAAGTTTCACTGCAGGAGGAATGAGGATGAACGGGCCTGTTAAAATTGGACATGTTAAATTTGGGTTATTGGATGTTGAAGAGGAGGTGTTTAGAAAGCAGGTGATTATATGGGCCCAGAGTTAAGAGAATAGTTCCAAGCTAGAGATAAAATGTTGGAGTCTAGAGTATAGAGATGGTATTTAAAGTCATGAGGCTAAATACTAGAGAGTGAAATAGAGAGGAAAGGTCTGAGCACTAAACTACTCAACTGTTCAGGCTTGGTGAAGGTGGAGAAAAGTCATCTAGGAGAGTAAGGAGAAGTCAGTGAAATAGAAAAGAAATAAAAAAAGTTATTTGTCAACCGATTTTGTTTTATAATTTTAACTGTATGGCTGTACATCTATTTCAGTTTATTTCTTCTTTTGACCCATGTAAGCCTATTAAAATGAGTCTCAATCTAATACATAATCTGTTTTGCAGAATTACCATATGATTTAGCAATTTCAGGCCTACATGTATGCCCTAAAGAATTGAAAACAGGAACTTAAACGGTGCTCATATGTATTGTTCATAGCGGCATCCCTCACAATAGTTAGAAGGTGGGAGCTACTGAAGTAACCTACAGAGGAATGGATAAACAAAATGTGGTCTACCTGTACAATGGAATATTACCCAGGCACAAAAACGAATAAAGTTCTGATATATGCTGCAGCATAGGTTAACCTTGAAAACATTATGCTAAGTGAAATAAGCCAGGCACAATAGGACTAAAATGGCAATATTTCACTTACATGAAATATTTAGAAAACAGATTTATAGCGACAGAAAGTAGATTAGAGGTTCCCAGGGGCTAGGGTGGGGAATGGAGCAAGGGAATGGGAAGTTACGGCTCAATGGGTGCAGCATCTCTGTTCAGGATGGTGAAAATATTTGGCAATGGATGATGGTGATGATTGTACAACAGCCATAATGAATGTTAGCTAATGCCACGGAAACGTACACTCAAAAATGGTTAAAATGGCAAATTTTTTCTTGTATATGTGTTAGCGCCATAGTATCTTTTAAAAAGCAAAAAAAAAAAA
>PVIY010016125.1:0-52344 GCA_004026745.1 Myrmecophaga tridactyla | reverse complement strand
ACCCCGGGGAAAGCTGTTGGAACCCAAGGGCCTGGAGAGAAGACCAGCAGAGACCATCCTGTGCCTTCCACGTAAGAAAGAGCCTCAGTGGAAAGTTAGCTGCCTTTCCTCTGAAGAACCAACAAAATAAATCCCCTTTTATTAAAAGCCAATCCGTCTCTGGTGTGTTGCATTCCAGCAGCTAGCAAACCAGAACATTGGTGAACCGAATTCAGCAACATATAAAAGGGTGATACTCTATGACCCAGTGGGAGTTAACCCAGGAATCCAAGGTTGGTTTAACATCTGAAAATCAATGAATATAACAGATCATATTAATATATTAAAAGACAAAGCCAACATGCTCCTAGATGACATTTTATATTGAAATACCTTTCAAGGTAAAAAATAACAAACAAGGATTAGAAGGGCACCTCCGTGACCTAATAAAAAACACCTACAAAAAAAAAAAAAAAAAAAACCACTGAAATCTTGGTTAACACCCAGTTAACTGATTAACATCAAACTGGAACCGTTTCCCCAAAATAAAAAATAAGACAAGTATGTCCACTCTCACCTCCTCTATTCAACAGTGTACATAGAAAGGTTCTAGCCAAGACAATTGGGCAAGTAAAAGATATAAAAGGCATCCAGAATGGAAAGGAAGAAATAAAACTACCTGTATTCACCAATGACATTACCTAGTATGTAAAAAATACTAAGCAATTCACTAAAAAGAGTATTAACTAATAAACAAGCTCAACAAGGTTATAGGCAACAATATTGACACACAAAAATCGATTATATTTCTATAAGTCAGCTATGAATAATCCAAAAATGAAATTAAGAAAACAATTCAAATAGCAATATTTGCAAGCACAGCTTAGTGGTAGAATCCTCGCCTGCCATGCAGGAGACCCAGGTTCAATTCCTGGCCCACACACTTCCTCCTCTCCCCCCAGAAAAATAGTTAGGAATAAATTTAACAAACAAAACGTTAAGACATGTACCCTGAAAATTATAAAACAATGTTGAGCAAAATTAAAGACCTAAATAAAATGGAAAGACAGCCCAAATTCATGGACCGGAAGATTTTAAAAAAAAAAAAAGAAAGTTACCTGCTCTTATCCACACTGTATTTCCCGTCTATCTGTCCTCCCTAGCTTTTTATTTTAACCAAAGTTGGAAGATACCTAAACAGAGACACACAAACGTACAAACCACACTGTCCGAACTGGGTAATTGAGTAAAGGGCTGGTTTTCTTCAAAGTTTCTAAATTCTTTCTCCTTCAAAACATAGGGAAGCACTGCATGGCTCTCCCCAAATCCAGTTCATATAGGCCAATGCTTACTCCTGTTTACAGGTGCTCTGTGAAAAACATCCCTCACTGCCCATATTCTGAAAAAGAAATCTTGTACCTCTGTTTACAAAATGAATGTCTTTATCAGAACATGAGGGATATAAAATTCTTCAACCTGGAAGGAAACATTGGTACTTTTTACAGTGCAAACATGGAAATGGCATAATGTGGGTTACAAGGTTGCTAGTGGCTGCTACTTTCCCTTTTGGTGCCAGCTTTCCATTCTCCACCACAGTGGCTTAATAGTGAGGGTCACTTTCCAGTCCAGCCAAGAGCTTGCTGTCAGAGGCTAGGCTAGCATTTTAAGACTACCTCAACCACGACATTACTGGCACAGATAAAGCTAGAAAAGAGAACCGGAGCAAACACAGGTTTTTTAGACTTCACTAATCCTTTAAAAGGGGAACACATAAGGGAAAAAACTGGGGGAAGATAGGGAAGGGAATGCCACTGGAAACTAGAGAGGAAACGAACTCTAAAGAGAAAGTCAACCTCCACTGACGCCTGTTCCTTGGAGGCATCATTGGGAGCTATAGGTTTCACAGTCGGGAAGAGCTGAGAAATGCCTTCTGCAGATGCAGACTGGAGCCTAGGTAGTCTTTGGTTTTCAGGTGGAAAAAGTTCTGGCTGCTGCTCTGCAGGTAACAATGAGGAGGCTCAGGACTGAGGAGCCCTGGGACAATCTTAGGCGAAGGAAACAAACAGCCAGCCCACAGCATTGAGTCCAGCTGGCTGAGGGTCCATCCTAGGGCAGGGTTATTAGGAAAAGGCCTACACTTTCACCAAGATCAACCTCACGGTATTTAAAAAGAAAAGGAAAAGAGTCAGGCTTCTGTTTGTGAAAAAAGAGATGATACTGCTTACCTGTAGTGAACACTGATGAGCTGCCTTGCCAGGACCCAGTATTAGCCTGTTTCTTCCATGGACAGCTGTGGGGACCCACCCGTCCCACCCCCCCACTCCCCTACTCTCAGAGTGACTGCACCACAGGCTTGGGGGATGGATCCAGCCCAGGCCGAAGCACAGTAATTCATTCTAGGACCTCTCTTTCTTCTGGAGCTATGGAGATAGAAGCCTGGTACTGCTGGAGTCCACAAAATGGAGGCACCTGCCCAAGAATGAAGCAAACCAGAAGAAAGCAGAGCTAAAGGCTGTGAAAGAATTGAGGCCCTAACCCCAGGTCTATGTCCCTGGGTCTAATGGAAGATCTATCCAGACTTCTCACTTCATGAGCCAGTTAATTCCTCTTTTTACTTAAGCCACTTGTAATGCAACTTGTGTCACATGCAGCCAAAAGAATCTTTGTACTATATCAAAGGGATGTCATGAAGATTAGACAGAATATATGTTAAGACAAGAAAACTACAGTTAACAGAAAATGGCAGCTATTTACACTGTTATTTGTGCTAAGCTTTCAGTACAAAAAACAAACCCTTCAAAATATGTGGATGGAGCTGAAGAATTAGGAATACAATAAAAATAAAACATTCTTAAATGGCAGAAAACTAATTCGGGTTAAAGAGCAGAAAGAATGCCTGGACAATATTGAGAGACAGAGGAAGGCAGTCAGAACTACCTTCCGCAGAGCTGGTTCCAAATGGAAAGGAGTCTTGGGGTGGTCTCAATGACAATTTGCTGAGGGTCACAGAAAATAAAGTTGTTAAGGGAGAAAAAACAAAAGCTAAATTCATAATAAGCTTTCACCAGGTGACATCTATTTTTAAAATTCTCCTAAGCCCTATATGATTTAACATCTGACACAGTCACCCTTGAGGTGATCTGGTCTCAAGGCAATCCTCCTGGTACCTCTGTATCAAAGCTGGACATGAAGTGTTAGGTCTCCAAGGAGCATGATATGCACAACCTAAGGTACGGACGGACAGATGGAATGATACAGCAACTGCAGCAGGATGTCAAAACTGGTGAATCTGGGAATCTGGGTGGGGGTGTGTTGCAGCTCTCTATATGGGTTTTACAATAGTTTTGCAACTGTCCCTGAGTTTGAAATTATTTCAAAATTAAAAGTTTAAGAAACAAAAATAAAAACAGGATAGATTCCCAGAAACACCAGATTGAACAACTCCTATTACTATGAGGCTACTGGCAGAATACCTACTCCATAATCACTTTAGCATTTATTAAGCATGGCTGGATCCCAGGTACTCTGCTGGTTCTCTGGAGTTCACAGTCTAGCATGGAGAATAGATACAGGTTCAACCAGCAGCACCAGCTATAACTGAGTATAATACTTTGCTAAAGGTAAACATGGGATATATCTAACAAATACAAGACCAGGGGTAAAAAGATAAAGACCAAATAAACTTATAAAGGATCTGCCATGGCCTCCTACCCACCCTCCAATGTGACACACTGGATTGATTACTTGTGTCCAATACCATGGAACTTAACTCTAACTGGGAATGTAAGAGACTTTAAACAAGCACATCCACATAATTCAGGAATACCTTGGAATATTATGCTGAGTGAGTATGCAGCAAGAGAAACAATTCTAAAGACCCCTCCTGGGAAGATGTAAGGAGGAAGGGGTTTCTGACAGGGCATAATGAACAAACTAGCTAGCTGTCCTGCCCTCTGTACCTACATAGGTCCAGGAGCCCTATTCTGGGACTGTCCCCATCTTGGGCATTAAGGAGCAGAGGACTGGAGGCAAAAGTCCCCAAGTCATGTCCAATAGTTAGGGCTGATGATGTTAGAATGTCTTGACCAATCTGGAGGCCCAATTTAAATAACCTGCTAATACTGTACCATCTCCAGAGATAAGAAAAGAACCTACTGTGATACAGCAGTAATAGGTATGTAGGATGAGGCTGGAATAGGATCTCCCAATAAACCTCCAAAAGACCATACACTCACCCTTGTAACCATGAGGCAAAGGAAGGGAACAGGAAAACTACATGTGGTTCCTCTCTGGGCACTGCTGCACCTTAATAATAGGCCACTGCTTTAATGGCCTAAGGATCTAAGAACCCCCGAGGGTGAACTGGAGAAAATGGTAATGAGCTGGCCTTTCTGCTGGGACAGCTAGTACCCTGCCACTGAGCTCTATGAGAAACTGTGCTGGCCCCACATTACCATCTCCTGAGCAGCCAGGGGAACTCTAAGTCAGACTGAAAACCTTACTTCACATATTACTAAGGACCACTGTTACCGGACATCCATGTATCAGTGCCTTAAACTCTGCCCAGGATTGGAATAGACCCAGGGTAGAAGAAAAGAAAGAGCCTTCCCCCAAGAGAGCCTCTCCTGCTTCCACTGCCTGCTAGGCTCCCAGAGCTGGGGACGTCCTCTTCCCCCTCCATTAGCCACCTAACCCAAGGTTTCTTCGGTGGAATAAGAGAAGGAGAGAAGAGGAGACTTAAGTAAGAGGTTAACTGAATGAGTTCTTCTCTTCTAGATGTCAAAGCTCCTCTGGGATAGCAGACAGACCTCACACATCTGCTTTAACCCCTGTGTCAGCATAAATTAATTCACTATCAACTCTTTGCATTCTCTGGCCATGAACTTTTAGCTACTTTCAAAAGCTTCTCACCACTGAAACATTGTGATTATCAAAGTTTATACTGGACCCCAGGAAACACAAATCAGTCAAGCTCAGTACAGCTCAAAAAGAAATTTTAAGAAGGAATTAACCACTGCAATCAAGAAAAAAGTATGTTCTTGTTTTAAAGATCTGGAGGTTTCTCTTAGTAATTATCTGTAAGCAAATAAATCCACAGTTTGGGCTTTATTTTCTCCAACAAATAATACGTCATTTTTTTTTTAGGGCAATGTCCACTCAAATCTGGATAATTCCTGTCTTAGAATCTGAAGAGTCAAAAGTCACATTATAGTTGATGACTAGAATCTGAAGAGTCAAAAGTCACATTATAGTTGATGACTTTCTATGGTTTTAATAAAACCTTTGGATAACTATAGCACATGCATGTCTAAAACAAATTTACTACTGCTTCAACATCATTTATTGAGCCTATTTGAATGGCTACCTGAAATTTACATTACTGTAATTATTTAATATAATTACAAAGCAAACTAACATAAAACAAGAATAACCTGTTTCAAAATTTCAAAGTAGTTAGCTTTTTACTTTTTTTTAAACATTTTTTAAAATTATATTTGGGTACCATTACAAGCCTAACTGCAAATTTTGTGGTTGTATGTCCAGAGAATTATCTAGATTCAGTTTCTGCCTTCTAAGCATCAAAGAGCCACAGGTTGGTGAGTGGCCATGGTTCAAAACAGAATGCAAACAAAGGAGAGCTTCGGGAGATACCATCACCTGGGAGGGTGTGCGCTAGTGTGTTTTAGGGAATAGAAAGTACAGAAAGTACAGTTATACTATGTAAGGTGCGGAATATCCTTTTATATAATTATAGACATATCACTGGAATTACTTGTTTGGTAATAAGTGTCATTACACATTGATCTTGTCTCTTTTCTAGCTCAGAGAATATTCAAGTGAGTGTGCAACACTGCACATCTCTATCATCCCAGCCAAGCCCTGATGCCTGCTCACCATCATCTGCTGCCCCTATAACCTTCCACATCTTCCAGGCAGTACCCCACAGAATAATCACATTGTCCAATTTATACTAAAAAAAGAATAAATTGAGGTGAGAAATTACACACCAGTTTATAAGTACTTGACCTCGACACTCTTCTCTATCCTGCCTGCCAAAGGATGCCTAGCTGAGGTACAAACAGCAGCACACAGGGCACTTCAACGGACAGCAAGATGGGGGCTAGGGATTCACAGATCCTCAGTCCAGCCCCAAAATGTGCTCTGACTCTAGGGGCTAGGATTCTCTCCATCAGGAGGTTACAAGGCCCTTGAAGACACTGAGAGAGAAAAGCTTAAGAGATGAGGAAAACGGGGAAGGGGAGGAATGGAGGAAAGGAATAAAAAGGGGTGGTAAGACGAGAAGACACTCTGCTGTCTTCTGTTGTGAGGAATTAATCTACTTAAAGACAGAAAGCCTCAGTACTTTAATAAAAGAGTTGAAAGGCTAGTCGCCACCTGACTTGGATGATTATCACTTTCCTTTCGTCTGTTCATTCAATGACTGTATGAAAGACAATCACATTTCCTGAAAGCTGCTAAGCCCTGAAAATGCAGTATGAACAAGGTAGGCATCTAACTCTGAACACAGGGAACTTCCAGGACAGGACAGACTGACAACTATGAAAACAAATGTAAATTTGTGATAAGGATGGTGAAGGAAAAGCACAGAGCACGGGGGGGGGGGGGGGGGGGGGGGGGGGGGGTGGCGGTGACGCAGAGGGTGAGCAGGGTGGTCCAGGGAAGGCAAATTGCGCTGCGGAGCTCTCACCAAAGGCACATGCACATCCCCAAGGGCGAGGACCAGAATTCAAGAGCAGGAGGGACAGAAAGGGTAGGAAGAATGCTCTAATTTTCTATGAACAGTGAAGGAAAAGAATGCCTTTGATTAAGCAGCAGGGTAGGGCTCATTCTTTCCATCTGAAAAACCGCCCACCCTTGTGCTCCTGCAGGTCCAGATGGCCTCGCCACAGTACCTGCAGACAGCTGATTACCTCGCCACACTCAAACACGGTCTTCATTGCTGTGCAAAGAAATGCATGCAAATGGAAGACTTGAAAATGAATCTGAGTATAGAAAAGAGAGCCTTTCAATTGTGTTTTCTAATCTTATTTTGTTTGTTTTCTGAACCATGTGTGTATGTACACACACACAACATTTGTGCCTTTTCAGACCTGAGCCCAGCTGTAAGAACCACCCATGAAACTATCCTGACTAGCTTATAAGAAGTGAAGTCGGGTTACGGAGCTAGCTGAGCCTTCTGTCCCAGCAAAAACTGAAGCAATGCTGGTGTGTGCACAACATGGGGATGAGTGAGTAAGGAGCCTCCTTTCCTCAGAGCTTCACTCCTCCGTGGTGAATCAAGGTTTTGGCATTTCTAGCACATGCGATAAAAATCAATGAGATAATGGGTGTTTTCACAGAGATTCACCAAAAAGAAAACCAAACAGTAACTGGAGTTCAGTCTTCTACCTGGTACCCTAATCTCGGGAAGCAACAGGTATAGTGGGACAAAGAGCAGAGATTTAAACACGCTCTCCAGACTTTAAGATTTCTGGCACCACTTCTGGTTTAAACAGGTTATTGGACTTCTCTGAGCCTGTTTTCTCATCCGTAGAATGAAGATCATTTCCCATCTTATGCATGTAAGGAAGACGTTTTTTAAATGCTCACCATGTGCCAGGCACGGGGCTGGCTGCTACGACTCAGAAGTGAACAAAGGAGCCCAGTTCCCACTCTCAGAGCTGACAACCTGGTAATCAGGATGAGCTTCAGAAAGTAAATCCGAGAGACTACCAAAGGCCTTGGGAAGGCATTCCTAAAGAAACCTTCATAACCAGACCTAAAAATTGGGCAGCAAATGTTAAAGTGGGCAAAGAGAGGAGTGAAGTATACTCCAATATGGGTGAGTCCCCTCAAGCAAAAAAGGACAAGGCACATGTAAGAATGGATGCTAGTGCAGCAGAAGTACACAGTAAGTGCTTAATGAGGAATGGTAACAGTTAATAACAATGATTGTAATAGTAAGTATGCCAAACTTATTCAAGGGAATAAATTAGAGAATACTTGGGCATTTAAATTGTTACTGAGCCCTCATAAAAGCACTCAAAAGGTCAGTGCAACCCAAATCAATAGGCCAAGTCCTTCATCTTGAACCTTGCTCTTATGAAGCTTATGTATATTACAAGAGAAGCTTAGCCTACTTATAGGTATGTGTAAGAGTTACTTCCAGAGGACCTCTTTTGTTGTTCAGATGTGGGCTCTCTCTCTCTCTCTAAGCTCAGTTCTGCCTTCCCCCCCGCCCTACAAAGGACATGACATCCAGGGGTGAAAGTCTCCCAGTGGTGGGGGATATGACTCCCAGGAATGAGTCTGGCCTGCCACCATGGGATCAACAGTGCCATCCTGACCAAAAGGAGGAAAAGAAGTGTAAAAAGTAAGGTATTAGAGGTTGAGAGAGTTCAAATAGAATTGAGAGGTTACTCTGGAGGTCACTCTTATGCAAGCTTCAGTTAGACATTGCTACCTATCATAGCTTGCCAAACCCCAACCAAAACCATTCCTACCTATCCTGAAGAACATCTAGGGCATTAAATAAGATTCTACAAAGGTTCCATGCATTAGGGTAACTTTCCAGAAACCTACAACCTCCAGATGGGTCCCTGGACTAGATAAATCCTGAAATGAGGAGGGGCGTCTCCAGAATATCAATAGTTCCACCCCCCTATCCCATATTATCGACAGCCCCTTCCAACATGAAAAAATTAGAATGGGCATAGCCCCAATACTCCCAAAGAGCGGGAGAAAGGTGATGGTGGAGTTATACACAGAAGGTAGGGCTTAACAAATGAGTATGACTGCTGAATCAATTATATTGATATTGTTTTTAGTCTCCAGTATCAGAGCATCTGTAAGTAAAAATCTAAAATTGTAGAACTGTAACCCATACAAACTCTGAAATCTCTTCTACAACTAATTGTTGCGATGTGTTTTGAAATTGATTGCTTTTTTGTATATATGTTATTTTTCACAAAAAAGAAAAAAGTTGATGTGATGATAAATGCACAGCTATATGATGAAATTGTGGACCACTGATTGTACACTTTGGAGGATGACATGGTATGTGAATATAAATATATATCAATTAAAAAAGATCAAGTGCAGACTCTAATTTTAATTGAGCACAATCTGACTTATTTTCACTATTTCCTTGGGAAGGGAGGAATTGTAAGCAACTTTAAGGGATGTGAATAAAGTTTGTATACTGATAAAAGAAACAAAGTAAATTTCTAAGAGTCAACACCTAATATTTCAAAATCTTAGATAAGCTTGAAATGTTATATTAATAAAAATCATCAGGTAGCCTTCCACTGATTAAATTCTCATTTCTCCTTTTTTACTAGAGTACCATTTCATTCTCAAACTTGTCCTTAAAGGGCATTATACTTAATGTCAGAACCCAAATCCCTTAGGTATTGGATTTTGCATTCTACTGGAAATGTCATTTTAATTCTCACTGTACCATTCTGACCCATTTCTTCTTCTTGACAACAACTATGTAGGCACAGAGGTAAGTCAACCTGAAAAACTCAGAGCCAAATTTGGAAAACATTTTCTCTCAGAATGTTCTGTCCACACTTAAAGTGACTGCACCAGAGCCATCTGCCCATGTGCAAATAATCCTTCAAATAACCCATTCTTGCTTTCATGAGTTCACTTGCAACAACCCTCTTGAGAGGCATATAACAATAATTCCATATAAGAAGGCAAAGAGAACTAGGACAACAATTTAAAATAAATACCTACATTGTAATAAATCTTAATTCTCTAAAAGCAGTCTAGATCTCTACTCTGAGACACAAACCCACTTGAATCAAACTCAATGTCCAAATGTCCCAAACTAAAATCAACTCCACGCCCTACCTAAGACCTACTCGCTTCCCCACTTCAGTATATCCTACCCCTCCCTTACTATCATATGCACAGTGTGTCCTGCCACACACATACCCTGCCCATGGCCTGTGCTCCTTTCATCTACCTCTCAGTTCCACCCCCTCCACCACTGAGGCTGCCTCCATTTGGGGCTTTGTCATCTCTTAGGGGGTATCTATTCCTGAAGTAACTTTCTAATTGGTTTCCTCGTCTCCGGTCTTTTTTCTTGTTTAAATAAATGACATTAGATGTTTTAAACATAGATTATTAAAAAAACAAAGCACATAATCCGACCACCCACATACATTCTACTGCCTTTTTCAGAATACAAAATCAATGCATAAACATGGCTTATTAATTCAAATATTACAAGAAGCAAAATGAGAATTAAAAGCTTATCTCTTAAACCACACATTTCTTTTCAAAGGAAACAAACATTCTTAGCAGTATTTTTTTTTTTAAGTTTTTAGGTTAAAATAGTCTTAGAGTTAAAGTTGGGAAAACAGTAGAGTTCCCAAACGCTACATGTACCCAATTAATATCTAACATTACTGTGGTACATTCACACTAATGTGTGATAGAATTCATGAACCAATACTGATACATTATTATTAAAGTTCAGATTTCCTTAGTTTGTGCTTTTTTTCTGTTCCAGCATCCCACTCAGGATACCATATTACATTTAGTCCCCATGTCACTTAGGCTCCTCCTGGTTGTGGCAGTTCCCAGACTTTCCTTGTTTTTGATGACCCTGACAGCTCTGAGGAAGTTTGGTCAGGTATTTTGTAGAATGAGCCTCAGTGGAGATTTGTATAATGCTATTTTCTCATGATGACACTGGGGTTCTTGCTTGGGGAAGGAAGAGGACAGAGGTGAAGTGCCATTTTCACTGCCTCATCTCAAGGGCACATGCAGTCAAGGAGACTCCTGGTAGTGGAATGGGCAGCATGGCCAATCCTCCACTGTTAAGTCACTCTTCCCCCCCCCCCCCTCCATCCTATGCCCTGGAAGGAGGCTTCTGCACCACCCACATTTAAGGACTGGGGACTCATGCTCTACCTCCTCAAGGATGGAGCATCTTTATAAATGATTGGAAATTCTTCTGCACAGGAGATCTGTTTGCTCTTCTCCATTTATATCTGTGTTGATTTCTAGCAGGATAGACTTATGGATATTTATTTGTTTAATACTGTATAATACTCCAATACTACTTTACTTATTTTGTTGCTCAAAGTGCCCAAGCACTGGCTATGGGGACACTACTATATCCCTCTGACATGCCCCCTTCATTGTTTTCTTCTATGAGCACCTCCCTACCTTCTGGCACAAGAAGCAACCAGGCTCATCTTGTAATATTCCCTGTCTTGGCCCTAGAACAATCCATTCCTCCAAGGAGCCCTGGTTCCTTTTATTGAAAAATAATGTTAAAAACCAACATCTGGGCACCGGGGGGGGGGGGGCTGTTTCTTTTAAAGAGACCTCATACATCTGATGTGCACCTCGTTTTTCTTAGAGAATGTACCACATCTACACACAAAGATCTTATTTTAAATCTGATTCTAATTCTCATGTCCCCCTAGGAGATGCTCTAATACAGCCAGGGTGGGTTGTGTGCCTGCACCACCTAGGGCAGTTTCCATGTGCCAGGCCCCGTGCCACACTGTCTACACGTACTTTCCCAAGTTCACCTGTGAGGACATCGAGGCTGACAGTCATAGGGCTGGCCCAAGCCCACACTGCCAAGTGCAGAGTGATCCCTCACACTCAGTTTGAGGGATCCCAATGCCCACAACTTACTCATTCCAGCCCAAGTGTCCATTTATAATCCAATCACCTATAGCAATAGTCCCACAAAAGCCAATATGTTGATGTTTTTGGATGATTTACATAAGTCTGCATCCAACTGAGAAAAGTAAGGGGGAAAAATGGCAAATTTCTCATAGAACTAATTTTATTTCATTTAAAGGACTATCTTTTATTCTGAAACTGCATCCCTCTTACTTATTTATGGGCACTAATGCCCCTTGTTTTATAAAATGGTGATGATAGAAGATATAAACTGAATTTTATTTTTGTTGTCTTTGGTAAAATTCAAGTCAGCTGCCCTTTTTGTTGCATCTTTCTTTTTTTTTAAACTCTCTGCTATGTATGTGGGCTACAGTAAAAACCTCAGCTTCTTCGCATGACACACAACACTCCCCTCCAGCAACACTAAGCTGCTTTTAAAACAAATTCACCATGTTTGTGCGATCATTTACTTTACCTGAACTGCCCTCTCCCCACCCCATCCACCTGGCAGGTCTGAATGAGAACAGCACATATTCAAAACGCTAAAACCTGGTTATGGAGCACCAATGCCTGTCTTAATAATCTCTCTCTAAATGCTTTCATTTTTAAAATGATTTCCAAAGGCAACTATTGAAAACTGCACAATTCCAGAATCAATAAATGGTAAACTCGAGGACTTATCCTAGCAGAGGGGAGGCAGCCCT
Source organism: Myrmecophaga tridactyla (assembly GCA_004026745.1). Classification (NCBI taxonomy): domain Eukaryota; kingdom Metazoa; phylum Chordata; class Mammalia; order Pilosa; family Myrmecophagidae; genus Myrmecophaga; species Myrmecophaga tridactyla. Next base: position 40,003 of record PVIY010016125.1, on the reverse strand, counting down.
CAGCCTGACGAGGTGGTGGGCTGGGAGGAAGTCTGGTCCAAGATGGCCAAATCCAGGGCTCTGCTTTCTGACCTGCCACTAACCCAATTACAGAAAACCTGAAACCCTGGGTGTCGGAGCCCTGCTGAAGGCTGCCCTGCCCACGCCTCACAGGGCTGCAATGGGGACCATATATATCCAGAAAAAACAAACCAAAAACATGGGGAGAGGCTGTTTGAAAATACTAAATACATAGGCCTAAGGTAGAATGGCTGGTATCATTTTGCAAATTGTTTACAATTTCTCTATTAATCATGAGTTAACAGATTCAAATATGCCACGGCCACAAGCAGCAGCTTTCAATCCTTATTCCCTACTACATCTGCAGTGAGCAAAACCTTACCAACACTTATAAGCGTGTCTATTTCAGGTAACAGTGACAAAGGAGGAAGGAGCTTGAAAGAAATTACCAAGCAAAAGAAAAGTCTATTTTAAACTCAGATTCACAGTGGCTTTCACTGCAGTATTAAAATAGCTGACTCCCATCATTATTTTGCCCCACTATTTAAAAATCAAACCAAAACACAACTTAAGATAAATGCTGCTTATAAGTAACATTTAAACCCTCAAGTGAAAGGTACTAAGAGGGGTCACTCAAGAACATGAATTATTTAACCCTGATGCCCAGGTATTGATTTCCTCCAGCACCTTCACCTGGAAACAGAATACTATAATGAAGGACAAAATAAAAAGGACTTTTCCACCATATACTTGAAATTCTCAATTTAAAACCAAACAAGCAGAAATTTAGCATCTTCCAGCAAACCATTTTCAGCCAAACTAAATCAAATTTGAGTTAAGAAGAGAGATACAAACACCTTAACAATCGTTACCAAATAAACAGAGAATAAATATGCTGGATGTGTGCCAATTTCCCCCACAGTAGGAGACAAATGCACATTTGTTATTGTGCAAAGTCATACTCTGTGTAATACCTGTTTCAGTTGAAGGGTTTGGAAATATCCCTCAGAGACAACAAATTAAAAGCCTACCAGAAAACATCCCACATGAAAGCAAGACAGTGTTACAAATTGTATACTTCACACCTACACTGCCCCTTTCCTCTACACTCAAACCTCCTTCAGATGGAGTTCCTACAAAATCACCTCAATGCTCCTAAAACCTAGGCAAAGCTTGGGTGGAAAGACTAAGCCATCTCTGGAGACTAATCAATAAGGCTTTTTTGTAAACAGCACTTCTTTTTAGAATTTTCCTTCCATTTTTTATTTAAAAATGGCTTTCTTGAAAAGAGAAGAATAAATTGTATCCAGTGATTCTCAAGACAGCAGCAGCAATCCTATTTATATGTGCTTTTCTTCTAAACACTGTGGGAAACACCAGACATTTCTAGCCAGTAGATTCCTTTCAAGATATCTTATACTTATCAGCAAATGCCCTGCAATTGCAAAAAAGATTAATTTTGTATAACCAATGCTATGAACACAGGAGATTAGGGAAAAAATTAAAAGCACATGAAATAAACAGGTTGATGAAACACAATAAACCTCAACTGACATTGTCTACTTCCTCTCTCCTGGTATTCAAAGGCTACTAATATTAACATATCTGTAGGGTTCATAACAATTTCTCCTGCCAGATTGCAAGTAATATTTACAGCAATTATTTTTTCTAAGTTTCATCTATGCTTTTCAGCTAACAAAGCAATTAAAAAATGCTTTCAATGTTTTCCTGCTCAAGTGACAGTTATTCCAAGCATTTTCTAGAAGGTATAAGAAGAGCCTACCTTTCCCAGTAGTCATGACCGGCAGTAATCTGGGTACCAAATGCAAACCCTGCTCTGTAAGCTATACCTACTCACAGCAACTTAGGCATCAGCACACTCTCCACCCACACGCCTTCTTCAGTGATCCAGCCCCAGTGACAACTGCCACCCTATTCCAAAATAAAAGTCCAGACTATATATAACTGCACTCTTTAAAAAAGGAGGGGTAGCCCTTCTCCATCAGAACTTCTTAAGAACAGTATCTTTAAAGATGGTACTAAAAAAATTTTTTTAACCAACCATATGATTTATCTCCCCCAAGAAACATAAGAGGAATATTCTTATCATAAATCTTAAATTAGAATTCTATCAAAAAGCATCTTTGTTGCACATAAAAGCTAAAGTAAGCTGTCAGTAGTAGCTTAAGCCCCTTAGGCTGGCCTCAGAACAGACCTCAGGTGGTCTTCTGCTGGGCTCTGCAGAGTTGCCAGCCTTGTAGCACATTATTTGTGACTATGGAAACACCTTTCCAGATACTGAACCAGAATTCCCAACCTTATAACAAGCAGAGTCTAATAAATAAGCACAGGGTGGAGTGGGGGAGCCCATTAACTACAGCACCTGATCCACTTAGTCACAATCGTTATTTTTAAAGGCTACTCATAGATAATAACAGCCTGGCTTCTTAATTAAAAAAGAAAAGAGAGAGCTCCAATTCACCTTTAAATGACCGTTTTGTCCTAGCTGCTCTAGGGAACAGTCCAGATGTTACCCCAGCAATCCATCACTGCTTTATTTCTTTCCCCACGTGCACAGGTATTCCTTATTTCCAATTAACTTACAGATGAAATCAGTAACATTTTTCAAGTTATGATAAATATTTACTTCAGTATAAAAACATAAGGCAGAATGCACTGGGACCAAAATGATACCATAGGTTCCTTCGTGTATAAGAGCCAATACTTAGATGATTATTCGTTTTCTAGCTTATAATTTTGTGGGCAAGTAATTTTTTTATCCTTTCCTTATTTAACTGCAGATTATTATGAAATTTTCATGGATTTAACCAACATGACACTTTTATTATTTCCTCATAAACATGTTAACTTTGCATGAGAAACTCAAAAGCATGTATATTTTTTAACCAAATTAATGTCCACCAGCCTCACTTCAATCAAATAGAATTAAAGACCATTGAGTGGCTGCAGATAAAGGAACTGACTAGTCTGTAATTACTGGTTCTTTCATGCTGAAAATCCACTTCTCCCATGAGTATACGCACATCTGCATAATTAAAAAACTTACACAGAAAATAATTTGCTTTTGAAATCCATGGTAAAAAAAATCTGTAATTTTTGCTTCAAGGGGTTTGCTAATTATATGGAGACAAAAAAGAAAAAGAAAAAGAAACATCTATAAAACAACATATTTTTAACCCCCATATTTTAGCCATTACAAGTTGAAAGGCCTTCGGGTAACCTAGCAACAAGAAGAAATCGCACAAAGATGAAGTATTCTATTACAGTCAGGAAGCCCACACTGCTGCTGGGCTTTTTCCTCAGCTGCCTTTTCACTGCTGTTTTACTGGAAATTGTTTTAGACTTTAAACAATTAAGTCCATCAGTTTTATAATCAATTAAACATCTTAGAACACTATAATCTTAAATATGGTAAGACGTGCAACTCAGGAAGAAACCTATTTCTACCCTAAAAGTATTGCTCATATGGCGTTAACAGTTTCTCCCAACTTAGTCCAAATCCAGAGCTTGTATTTCTTACTCAAAAGAGCATTATTTTCCAGAACATCAACGAGTTCCATCCCTCTATCCCATATTACCAACAGCCCCTTCCAACATGAAAAAGTTAGAATGGGCATAGCCCAAATACCCCTAAAAAAGTTTAATGACTGCTAAATCATTATACTGATATTTCTTTTGGTCTCCAATGTCTTGGAGTAGCTAGGAGAAAAAACGAAAAAGTATGGAATTGTAACTCATACCAAACTTTAAAATCTGTTCTATAACTACTTGTTAAAACATACTTGGAAATTTAATGTTTTTTAAATATATGTTATATCTTGCAATTTAAAAAAAAGTTAAGAAAAGAGTATTGTTTGTTTAAAGAAAACAGACATCACATTTTAAAGGCATACCCCAAAATAACCTGAAACTCTGGGGAAAAAAAGAAAAATCATGAGACTGTTATTCCCAAATGATATTCTGTTTACTGAAAAGCTGAAATAGCCCTAAAGTCGAACAATCGGAGGAGAAACCTACCACTGTGAGCACCAACCCTGCCCAGACACTGTAGTAGGCATTTACATACAATCTCATTTAACTTGCATAGTATTTGTTCAATTTTATAGATGAGCAAACTGTGGCTCAGAAGAGTTAAGTCATTTGTCCAAAGTCATAAAGCAAGAGAATAAGAGAGCAAGGCGGAGAAGCCTTTCCTGTGGCTCTTAACTTCTCATTGACATTGTATCTACCCCCTCCCCATGCAGGAAAGCAGGCGCCAATAATCCAAAACACTTTTGCCACACACATTCACCAACACACTCAGATTCATCCCTTGTCAGGTCCTCAGGCTGAGGATAGGCTGCTGACAAGTGGGGTTTGAAAGGCACAGATCATTTAACTGACAACTAGAAGAGAACTTAGTGTCTATTCTGGACACAGTCTAGAGCCTCTCTAGATTCATCAAACAGGTGGCCTTCGATTGCCCAGAACCTCTGCCCTGAAGGCTGTGTCTGAACCCCATGCTGCCAGCTATCCTTGAATTTTACTCAGTTCATCCTTAGCAACAACTTATATGTCACGTAAGGCTTCAGAATCAGAAAAAGTAGAGGAAAAAAAGAATGCTGACATCTCAAAGTGACTGTGTTTGCACTTAAGATTACTGAGACACAGAAAAAAATACTTAGTTTTCTTTCAAATGAACCAATCAAAGAAGACTCATTGGAACTAAGAACAGAAGACAGACTGCAAGATACATGAGTTTGTAATAAGTGTGTGGTTACTTGGATGAATCTAGAGAGGATCTAGACTGTGTCCAGAATAGACAATGAGTTCTATTCTAATTGTCTATTAAATGATCTGTGCCTTTCAAATCCTGCTTGTCAGCAGCCTGTCCTCAGCCTAAGGACCTGAGAAGGGATAAGTCTGAGTGTGCTGGTGAATGTGTTTGGCAAAATGAGCAAACACAAACACGCAGTCCCCTGTACCTCACCATCATTGTGAAGAGTACCCAAGGAGAAAGCAAGAGATGCTTGGACCTGGCCTGGGAGGTAAGAGACACCTTTCCAGAGGAAGGGGCTGACATCAGAAGGATGTGAAGGACCTAACTAAAAAGAGAAGGCAGAAGAAACAGGTGCCAGGTTTTTAAAGGGAAAGGAAAAACCATAGGCAGAGGCAGCTGTGGTAAGGCCTTAGGGGTGAGGCCATACAGAGTCAGGAGAGAAGAGTTGTGACGGCTCCATGGAGCTGGCATCAGCAGACCACGGCAAGGACTTCGTGCTGATCTTGAGAGCAAAGGATGGAAGTCAAACAGTTCTGTAGTAAGTGTGTGGTGAGGGCAGGAGAGAGAAGTCAGCAGCAACCCGCAGATGCTCTGAAAGACCCTTAGTCAAAACTGCCCGTATGGGATGGAAGCCTGCCCACCCACCCCCACCACGTAATTAATGTAGAGATGTTAATGCTTTTTCCTTCCTCTTGGGAAACAAATGGGAGTTTTAAATTGTCACTGTAATCTTCTGTTCTCAGAAGCTGACAATAACACTTGTGTGGTCCTATGCAGGAAGTTAATGTTTGCAGACTTCCTATGAACTAATGCTCATTTTCTATTTCAATGTTTCTATTAAAATGTTTAGAAAGGTATGTGTCCATTTCTTGAACCCGATTCAAATGAGAGCATCAGTTATAATTGCTCGTCATCACAGTCCATCATATCTTCCCCAGGAGAAGTAATAAGAGAAGCTCGAAAACACTGGATAAATCTGAATTTTTCTGAATATCCGATAGTAAGAACTTCTTAATGTAATAATGGTATTATGGTACGTCTTAAAAAATATGCTTATCTTTTAGAGATATGTACTGAAATATTTAAGGATTAAGTGCCATGATGTGAGAGACAGATGAAACAAGACTGGCCATATATTGGTGGCTATGGAAGCTGTATGAGGGATACACAGAGGGTTCACTATTCTATTCTATGAACTTTGCTATATTTTGAAATTTTCTCTAAGAAAGAATTTGACAGGGAGGAGGGTCAAAACACCTCCCTTCTTGGAAGCAGACACCCAGGGGTGCCTACGGGGTTTGGACACAGTTTGTGTCCATCCCTGAGAAAGCAGAGATCAACCTGCTCAGACCTCTGAAAAATGAGCCTCTCTCAAGCAGAAGTCGAAATGACAGCAGATATTTCAACACTATCCAGCATCCTCCTGAGTAAAGCAAAAATCAAAAAACAGTCAAAAACCTTTTAATGAGTCTAAGTATCTCTTATCTCTAGAATAGTTTTCATCTACAGAAGGAAGTCAGTCCCCAATTTCTTTTCTTGTCAAGGTTCTAAACAGAAGAACAGACTGAACAGAGGCTGTGAGAAAAGTCAGCCGTTGGTTTTAACAGTTCAAGCAAAGAATGACTGCAGACTGGATTAGAGTTTTGGATGGGGAGAAGTTGTTAGATTCAAGAAATATTCAGGGCTCCAGCCAGCCGCCTGCAGAACGTTGTGTTCTTCAGTGGCAGCTCGCACCAGGACCTGTCCCAGGGCATGGCTGACCAGCTAGGCCTGGAGTTGGGCAAGGTGGTCACCAAGAAGTTCAGCCACCAGGAGACCAGCATGGAGATCGGTGAAAGCATGAGAGGCGAGGATGTCCACGTCATTTATTCAGAGTGGCTATGGAGAGATCAACGACAACCTGAGGTAACGTCTCATCACGATCAACGCCTACAAAATCGCCTCGTCATCCAGGGTGACTGCAGTCATCCCATTTTCCCTATGCCTGGCAAGATGAAAAAGATAAGAGCCATGGCCTGATTTCTGCGAAACTTGTGGCCAACATGCTTTTGGTCGCTGGGATGGATCACACCATTACTATGGACTTGCACAGCTCTCAGATGCAGGGATTCTTAGATATTCCTGTGGATAACCTATACACGGAGCCTGCGGTTCTACAGGGGATTTGGAGAAACATTGCTCAGTGGATGAACTGCATCATTCTTTTACCTGATATAGGAGGAGCCAAAAGGGTCACATCAATTATGGACAGGTTGAACACTGAATTTGCTTTGATTGACAAAGAGAGGAAAAGAAGGCAAATAAAGTAGATGAGATGGCGCTGGTGGGGGGCATGAAGGACCATGTGGCTATCCCTGAGGATGACATGGCCGACACATGTAGGACTATCTCCAAGCCACCAACCAGCTGCATTTGGCTGGAGCCACCAAAGTTTATGTTGTCCTTACCCAGGGGATCTTCTTGGGGCCAGCTATTTCCAGAATAAACAATGCTGCCTTTGGGGTTGTTCTTGTTACAAACACAATTCTGTAAGAGGACAAAATGAAACAATGCTCCAAATTCAGGTTACTGATATCTCAATGATCTTGGCAGAAGCAATCCAGAGGACACATAATGGAGAATCTGTGTCTTACCCGTTTAGCCATGTCCCTCTATAACTCCAGAAGGTAAAGTGTCAAACAAGTCTGCTTTTGGTCTCTTTTTTAATCTTAGGACTCAACAGTGCTAAAAATACATCAGTTATTTGTATATTCTAGATTCACTCCCCCTGCCCCCAAAGCTTGAGACCATTTATTTACAGGACTTCTGGGGGAGGGGGATTTACTTTTAAAATGAACTCTCTTAAATGAGAAATACTTGTGTTCTCTTGACTTGTTCTGACAGGTGACCTTTTCCTTTGTTCTTTCAGTGCTTTGAGGCAACACCTTTAAGTATATAATTCTATTGTGGAAATTCCTAGTACGTATATTTCAGAGTTGCCAAAGATAATTTCCAATTAAAGCCTAGTATATAATATATGAGAAGAACAGCTATGGACATCTGATGTAATTCCACATAGAATTATTGCTTTACTTTTCAGAGAACCTTGGAAAATTTATAATTTCTTGAGTTTCTGTCTTTTTCTTTTAATTATAACCACCTTAGTTATTGTGCTTAATTTGAACAAGATTTCATTTAGCTTGAGATGGCCCAGACATATTTTTTTTTACAGTTTAGACACACTGGAGGTAATGTAGTTCAGTATCATTTTTTTATTACCACTCTGAAAAACATGTTTGTATGTTTTCCATTTCACCTTCCTGAAATTCCATGTCCTAAAATCCCAAAATTGTGTTCATCAAAAGATATGATTTAGAAGTTTTGCAATGCGATCCGTGAGGTCAATGCTGCATTGTTGCCCTCTTCTCCATTCCAGAAGGAACTGGAAGATGCAGGCCAATTTCCAGTTCTTTGGAGTATACCTCACATGCTATCATCTTGTTCTTTTGCAACATAGTTTCAGTTACAGCTTTTACTTTCCATTTTTTTCCAATAATTTCATGTTGTAGATTTTTGGCAAAACAAAGATTCCTCTAAATCACCTCAAAAAAAAGTAATATTTAGAAGTTAAAATCCACAGAAATTGATGATGTACATATATAGGAACTGAGGAAGAGAGAAGTAGCAAAGATGACTCCTAAGTTTTAATTTATATGCCTGGATGGGTAAAGGTGCCAGTCACTGCTACGGGAGATAAAGAAGAGATCCAGGACAGGGTCATGTTTAATTGTTTTGTCTTCCAACAATAGATACAATATATGTCTGGTTTTAGAGACGTGTCTCATATAGCTGCTGCATAGTTACAACTGTGAGGCAAGGTCTGGCAGGAGATAAATACTGATGAAAACATTTATATAAGCAGTGTTCCAGTTTGCTAGCTGCTGGAATGCAACATACCAGAAACAGGACGGCTTTTAAAAAGGGGAATTTATTAAGTCGCATGTTTATAGTTCTAAAGCTTTGAAAATGTCCAAATAAAAGTAAGGATATAGAAATGTCCAATCTAAAGCATCCAGGGAAAGATACTGTGGTTCCAAAAGGGCAATGAAGTTCAGGGTTTCTCTCTTAACTGGAAGGGCACATGGTGAACATGGCAATGTCTGCCAGCTTTCTCTCCAGGCTTCTTGTTTCATGAAGCTCCCCCACAGGGGTATTTTCTTTCTTCATCTACAAAGGTCTCTGGCCGCTTGGGCTCTTGGCTCTGCTGCTCTCTGTGCTGGGTTGAAAGGCTGTTATGTGCCCTAAAAAAGCCATGTTTTAATCCTAATCTCATTTGTAAAGGCAGCCGTTACTTCTCATCCCTATTCAGCACTGTATGTTGGAAATTTAATTAGATTATCTCCATGGAGATGTGACTCAATCAAATGTGGCTACTGAGCTTGATTAGATGGAGATGTGATTCCACCCATTAGGGTGGGTCCTGATTAGTTTACTGAAATCCTAAAAAAGAGGAAACATTTTGGAGAAAGCTGGAGATTCAGAGAGAGTAAAGAAGAATGACAGAATGCAACAGAACAACAAAGCAGAGTCCATTGACCAGCAGTTTTTGGAGACAAAGAAGAAAAACACTTCCCAGGGAGCTGGGAAGGAAGCTAGCAGATGATGCCGTTTTCGCCATATGCCCTTCCAGCTGAGAGAGAAGCCCTGACTGTGTTCACCACGTGTCTTTCCACTTGAGAGTGAAACCCTGAACTGCATCGGCCTTCCTGAATCAAGGTATCTTTTTGTGGATGCCTTATATTAGACATTTCTATAGACTTGCTTTAATTGGGACATTTCCATGGCCTAAAAACTGTTAACTTACAATTTATTAAATTCCCCTTTTTAAAGCCATTGAGTTTCTGATACATTGCATTCCAGAAGCTAGCAAACTAGAACACTCTCCAAATGTTTCCTCTTTCAAAGGATTCCAGTAAACTAATCAAGACCCACCTGGAATGGGTGGAGTCACATCTTCCTCTAATCAAAGGTTAATACTCACAATTGGGCGAGTCACACTCCGTGGATATAATCTAATCAAGTTTCCAACCTACACTGCTGAAAATGGATTAAAAGAAACTGCTGCCTCCATCAGATGTATCAGGATTAAAACATGGCTCTTCTAGAGTACATAATCCTTTCAAATCAGCAGAAGCAGTAAATGAAGTCATGGCCATAAATAAATATAATCAGGGAGAGAGTGCTATCTGGGCAAGGAAAAGGTGTAGAACTAAGTCTTAATAAGCCCCAACATTTAATGGCCAAGTAGGGGACTTCAAATGAAAAGAAGGAGACTAAGAAGCAGCAGCAATAAGGCAGGAAGAAACCAAGAGGAGATTAGGCCAGAGATGACAAGGTAAAGGAAGAGGTGAACAGTGTCAAACATGGTGACAAACCAAACAAGGGGAGGAGTGAAAATGTCAGCTGAATTTAGTAACACCGAAGTCACTGGTGATAGCAGTGGCTGCTGTATCCATGACATGATGCTTCAGAGGAGACTGGAGCAGTTTGAGGATTGATTAGAAGGGGAACAGATTATCCAGGTTAGTGTGATGTCCCAATAAATCCCAGAGTGATCTGAACAGTGAATAAAAAAGTATTTGCAAAGTCCCCTTGGGGGAAAGATGAGAAAGGGGGAAAATTCAACTTCTCCATCTGGAGAATTCCTGATATTCTCACAAGCAGTGGGTACAACCAAAGCAACAGGCTGAGCCCTCGATCATGGGGTTTGTTCATATGAAACTTATCCCCGCAAAGGATAGTCTAAGCCTACTTAAAATAAGGCCTAAGAGTCATCCCCCCAGAGAACCTCTTTTGTTGTTCAGATGTGGCCTCTCTCTCTCAGCCAACATGACAAGCAAACTCATGGTCCTCACCCTCTCTACATGAGACATGAGTCCCAGGGGTGTAAACCTCCCTGGCAGCGTGGGGCAAAAATCCTAGAATGAGCTGGGACTCAGCATCAAGGGATTGTAAAAACCTTCTTGACCAAAAGGGGAAAGAGAGAAATGAGACAAAATAAAGTGTCAGTGGCTGAGAGATTTCAGAGTCCAGAGGTTATCCGGGAGGTTATTCTTGCACATTATACAGATATCCCCTTTTTAGTTTAAGGTGTATTAGAGAGGCTAGAGGGAAGTGCTTGACATTGTAGAGCTGTGTTCCAGTAGCCATGTTTCTTGAAGATGATGGTATAATGATATAGCTTTCACAAAATGTGTGATTGTGAAAACCTTGAGTCTGATGCTCCTTTTATCTATGGTATGGATATGTGAGTAAAATATATGGATTAAAAATAAATAAATAATAGGGGGAATAACTGTTAAAATAAATTGAGTAGATTGAAATACTAGTGATCACTGAAAGGGAGTAGTAAGGGGTATAGAAAAAAAATAGAGGAAACAAAGGTTAAAATATATTGGGTAGATAGAAATAATAGCGGTCAACAAGAGGGAGGGGTAAGGGGTATGGTATGTAGGAGTTTTTTCTTTTTTCTTTTTATTTCTTTTTCTGGAGTGATGCAAATGTTCTAAGAAATTATCATGGCGATGAACATACAACTATGTGAGATATTGTGAGTCATGGAATGTTCATATATTAAGAATGTTCATGTTTGTATGTTGTTATGTTTTGTCAATAAAAATATTTTAAATAAATAAATAAGAAAGACAGGGGGAAAAAAAGAAGGGGAAGAAATAGACAAAGAGGTTTGGCTGTAAATGGATGAGAGAGGCAGAGCAACAGGTGGAGGGAGATACAAGTATGCATGTTTTTAGTGAAAGACATATGATACAGTTTTTAGAGAAAGACACATGTTTAAACATGTTTAAAAATCCACAGGACATCATCGAGAAGCAGGCCCCGGGAAGCACCGTGGACGCAAAGGCAATGGCGGGAGGGTGCGGACCACGCCAGCCCGGGACTGCGAGAAGACCAAGGCCCTGGTGCCCAGTGAGGGCGTGGACCCCTCCTACGACAATTACCCCAAGGACGGTGAGGTGCAGGAGGCCGAAGCGGCTTCAAGGATGATGAGGATAACATGGGCAACAAGGAGTCCTGACGTCTTCCCTGGCCAAAATAAACTTACAAATTTTACCTCACACTGGGACCAGGAACTGTATCGACCCCCACTCACTGATACCTGACAGACTCCACCTCACAGAAGGTTCGTGTGTTTTCTTCCCTCCACCTCTGGTTGTTCCATTCTAGGCCTTTTTCCCTTTCCATGTTTGTTTTTGGTTATTCTTTGCAGCAGAGAAGTGGAGGTGGCCCAGACCCCTCCATTGGCTGAGACGGCACAGGAGAGGCCAACTCCCGCCTGGGACAGCCTGGCTTTTGGGGGCCACCGGCCGGCAGGAGGAACCACCCAGGGCCACCGATGGATGGGGCGCACCGGGCCTGGGGGGCTGTGGGCAACAGGGGCACTTGGGCCAAGAGCCAGAGGCTTGGCTGTTCCTAGTGCCTAGAGGGACCAGTTAACTCCTGGCTACCCTTCTCTCTGGCTTTGGTTTGTTTGGAAACTAAATAAAACCATTTAATGAGGGGAAAAAAAAATCAACAGGCAAAAAATGGGGGGGGGGTCCCAAATCAATATCTCTCATGAACTTAGATCCAAAAATCCTCAACAACTTATCAGTAAATCAAATCCAACAATGTATAAAAAGAATTATACACCATGACCAAGTTCAGTTTATTACAAGAGTGCATGTCTGGTACAGTATTAGAAAATCAATCAATGTAATTCACAATATCAACACCCAAAGTAAAAAAAAAACAAACAAACATATCAATTGACAAAGAAAAAGCATCTGAAAAATTCAACACATGTAAAAAGGGATCCGGATAGGAAAGGAAGAAGTAAAATGATCTCAACTGCAGATGACACGATTGTACATAGAGAAAATCCTAAGGAATCCATTAAAAAAAACTAGTAGGTTTAATAAACAAGTTCGGTGAGTTTGCAGGATATAAGACCAACATACAAAAATCAATGCATTTCTCTAAGTTAACAATGAAGAACCCAAACTGGAAATAAGAAAAAATTTTCACTTACAATAGTACCAAACAGAATGAAATAGAGAAATTTTAACAAAAGAAGTACAAGATATAGATATATATGGAAAACTATAAAACATCACTGAAAGAAATTAAAGACCTAAATAAATGGAATTACATCCATATTATGGATTGGAAAACTTACAGAATGGCAATATTCCCTAGTCTACAGATTCAACACAATCCCAACTAAAAATTCCAAAAACCAAGACTGTGTGTTACTGGAAATAAGGACGGACAAATAGATCAATGGAGAACTGAGGGTCCAAAAATACACCCATACATTTACGTTCAATTGATTTTCCAACAGGGTGTCAAGACAATCCAATGAGAAAAGAAAAGTCTTTTCAAAAACTGGTGCTGGAACAGTTGCACATCGCACACAAAACAATGACACTGGACCCCTACCTCACACCATATTCAAAATTAACTCAAAACAGATAAAGACCTAAACGTAAGACCTAAAGCTATAAAACTCTTAAAAGAAAACACAGGCATAGATGTAACCTTGGATTAGGCAACTGTTTCTTTTATATGACACCAAAAGCACATATAAAAGGCAGATAAACTGAACTGCCTCAGAAAACTTTTCTGCTGCGAATGATACCATTAAGAAAGTGAAAGGAAAACCCACATAATGACAAAAAATATTTGTAAATCATCTGTCAACAGGCTTTTATCCAGAATATATAAAGAACTCATAAATTCAAAATAGACAACCCAATTAGAAAACAGGCAAAGGATTTTAATACACAGTTCTCCAAGAAGAGAGACAAATAGCCAACAAGCACATGAACATCATTAGTCACTAGAAAAATGGAAATCAAAGCCAAAATGAGATACAACTTCACACCCATTAGACTGACTGCAGTAAAAAAGGCAACACATCATTAGTCACTAAAAAAAATGGAAATCAAAGCCAAAATGAGATACAACTTCACACCCATTAGACTGACTACAGTAAAACGGCAACACAGCAAGCACTGGAGAGAATGTGAACACACTGGTACCCTCATACATACTTGGTGGAAATGTAAAGTGGTACAGTGGCATTGAAAACCAATTCACAGGTCCTCAAAATATTTAAAGATATACTTACCATATAACCCAGCAATTATACTCTTAGTTATATATTAAAGCAAATGGAACAAATATGTCCACATATTTGAACATTAATGTTCATAACAGCATTATCCTTAATAGCCAAAAACTACCAAACACCCAAATGTCTGTCAATGGATGAAGAATGGATAAACAAAATGCAGTATATATAGTCATACAATTGAATTTTATTCAGCCATAAAAAAACATGTACTGATACATGTTACAAAATGGATGAACTCTGCAAACATTATGCTAGATGAAAGAAGCCAGACACAAAAGGCCACATATTGAATGATTCCATTTATGTGAAATATGCAGAACAGGCAAATCCAAAGACAGAAAGATTTGTGGTTGCCAAGAGCTAGGGAGCAGGGAATGGAGAGTCACTACTTAATGGGTATACTGTTTCCTTAGGATGTGATGACAATATTCTGGAACTAGATGATGGTGATGGCTACATAATTTTGTGAATATATTAAATGCTGGAATTGAATTTTATGGCATGAGAATTAGATCTCAACTTAAAATATGTTGAAATCTTTAAAAGAAAAATCCAACACCTATTTGTGGTAACTGTTAGAAAAGTAGAAGTAAAGGGAAATTTCCTCAACTTGACAACCTCTACAAAAAAACCTATTAACACCATACTTAGTGGATAAACACTGAGTGTTTTCTAAGATCAAAACCAGACAAGATCTTGGTTTTGTGTTTTTGTTTAAACATTAAATATTTCTAAAACTTATAAGGAAATCCAATGACTTAGAGTGCATGATAATTTTGAAGAATAAACTTGGATAATTTACACCACCAGGATTCAAGATTTCTACACAGTTATATGTTTTTGGTGAGATGACAGGTAAATACGTCAATGAAACAGAACAGTAAATGCATATATAGACCTACCTATATACAGTGATCTTATGTACAATAAAACATCAATGTGATTCAGAGGAAAAGAATGCTTCCTGCAATAAAAGTTAATGGAAAAAATCTATACATATGTTGACAAAAACAGCTTTTATGCGTGCATCTCAAAATTCTTAAATATTAAGAAAAGATGAAGGATGGTAAATATTTTTTTCTATTGTAAAAGGTAAAAAAATTTAAAAAACAGACAAGAATGTCCATCCTCACCACTGTCACTTTACATTATGCTGGAAGTTCTAGCCAATGCCATAAGGCAAGAAAAGAAGGCACATGGAGCTGAAAGATAAACTAAAACTTCCTATTTACAGATAACATGATTGTCTACATAGAAAATCCCAAGGAATCTAACAAAAAATTCACAGAACTAATAAATGAGCTCAGCAAGGTCAAATCTAAGCTAAATAAAGAGTAAAAGGGGAAAGCAGAGGGTGGATGGTCTGAGAGAAAACAGAACAGCCAATGGGCTTAAGTCCAGAAGAGTTAAAAGAACAGCTACACTGGGAGCAGCTGAATAAAAATACAAGAGGCAAACCAGTTTTATTCTATTGTTACTATACCTTCTCTGTCAGCTAAATGCTCACTGACTTCAGCCAAGAATGACATTAGGTGATTTGGTTTTTTACAGCTCTTGAACATCTTACTGGACTTGCAAAGTACAGAGAGACCAAAATTATTCAGTTTAGGAATATAAAAATCCTTATAAGTACGTGTGCTGGTTTGAAAGGATGTATGTCCCCTAGAAAAGCCATGTTTTAATCAAAATCCCATTTCATAAAGGTAGAATAATCCCTATTCAATACTATATGTTTGAAACTGTAATCAGATCATCTCCCTGGAATGTGATTTAATCAAGAGTGGTTATTAAACTGGATTAGGTGATAACATGTCTCCACCCATTTGTGTGGGTCTTGATAAGTTTCTGGAGTCCAATAAAAGAGCAAACATTTGGGGGAATGAAGGAGATTCAGAGTAAGCAAAGCAGAATAACATAGCCAAGAGAAGCAGAGTCCACCAGCTAGTGACCTTTGGAGATGAAGAAGGAAAATGCCTCCCGGGGAGCTTCATGAAACAGGAAGCCAGGAGAAGAAGCTAGCAGATGATGCTGTGTTCATCATGTGCCCTTCCAGATGAGAGAGGAACCCTGACCGTGTTCTCCATGTGTCTTTCCAGATGAAAGAGAAACTCTGTGTTCACCATGTGCCCTTGCACTTGAGAGAGAAACCCTGAACTTCATCAGCCTTCTTGAATCAAGGTATCTTTTACTGGATGCCTTAGATTAGACATTTTTATAGACTTGCTTTAATTGGGGCATTTTCTCGGCCTTAGAACTGTAAACTAGCAACTTATTAAATTCCTTTTCTTAAAAGCCATTCCATTTCTAATATATTGCATTTCAGCAGCTAGCAAACTAGAACACTACACTTTTCAGTTACTTTTTTCCTTTAAACAGAAACATTTTGGTGCTAATAATTAAAATAATATTAATGCATAGATATGACAAAGAAGCTAAAATTACAGGCCTACAAGAAACTTCATGTTAAAACTTCCATTAGCTATTTATTTATAATGCACACAGGTTCCTGAAAGAACCAATCTCACCTTCAACCCTAGCCACAACACTCATATATATACACTCATACAGATACAAGCATGCACACACAAACCACACACACAAAAATAAGGCAACTGGGGATGGTATTTACACCAGGCATTGAGAATAAGCTGCTACTGTGAGGCACCCGACACCACAGGATTCTAGTACTCTTGCTAACTGAATCATGTTTATCACGTTCACTGAGACCCACAGAGCAGATAAACACCTTTGAAAGCAAGGCCCCCAACAGGGATGTGGTCCCACTCCCCAGTGCCGGGACAACAGTAAGGTTCTACCTTCCAATTACAAAACAGGTTCTGGGGTGGGCCACGGTGGCTCAGCAGGCAAGAACGCTTGCCTGCCATGCCAGAGGACCAGGGTTCGATTCCCGGTGCCTGGCATAAAAACAGGTTCTGAAGCACAAACTGACTTCCCTGCCACCCCTTCTACTCTCGTGCCCAGCACTTCCTATCCTAGTGCCAACAAGCTTTAAACTGAGAAATCAGATGAGCTACATACACACAAAACTCCCTAGGCAGCCCTGTCCGTGTTCACCCATCAAAACCACTATAACTGGAGCACAAGTCGGAGGACAGAACTCTACCAGTGATTCTTTTCAAAAATGTACATACAAAAGTAGGGGGTAAATTATAGAAAACTAGTGAAAATTATACACAAATTATACAGTTACAAGAAAATATGGGAGCCATTGTCTCCAATTTCCAGCACCACCTCTAGCTCACCACGCTCATCCAGAGGAAAAGCAAAGTAAGGAAGTCTTTATACCATGGCTCATACAAAGCAGACTGCCTCCAAGCACCCAGGAAGCAACTGGCTGCAAGAGTGCGCCCTCTACTGGAGGGGTGAAGAAACCTCATCATTACAGACCTGGTACTGTGGCACCCACACAGTGTCTGGTGCGAGAAAATTGCTCAGGACTTCAAAACAGTTCTGCACTTCAAGAACGCAGGTATTGGTGCTTTGCGCCTATCTGGATAGCCTCTTTGAAGACACCAGCCTGTGTACTATCCATACCAAACATGCCATTATGCCAAAAGACATCCAGCTAGCATGCCGCATACGTGGAGAATGTGCTTAAGAATCCACATTGATGGGACACATTTCATTCTCCAAACAAAAATTTTTTTTTTCTCTTTTTCCTGTTATTGGTAAGTTATGAGTATTAGACATTTTCCCCCATGGGGTCAAAAGGTACCTAAGTATACGACTGTGAATGGGAAAATAGGGGGACAGAAACCAAGTAACGGCAGTTTTTACATCTGTATTTATGTGTGAATTTTTAATACAAATGCAGGGACATAAAACATTAATGTAAGTCAAAATGTTTCAGTGAACAAGTTTCAAAAGTTCAACTTTATAACTATTATAAATAAACCTGTTAAATTTTTCTGGATTAACAGCAGCATTTGGATTTTTCTAAAACAATTTCTTATTGATGGCAACTAAATGGTGTTTGTAGCATTTTTATCATACAACACATTCCATCCATTTGCTATACTTTTCCTTTTGTCCTACACGCAAGTACATGTTTTTAATGTTGTCTGTCTTCTGTGCTGTTTCTGTAAGTTTGCTATTAAAATACATTAAACTACAAAAAAAAAAAGGGAAAACCAAAACTGATTTTTGGTGATAGCTGAATGATAGAATATTACCATTCATTTTTTTTTCTGTGAATACTGGTTTTTTCATTTGTTTTTGTTTTTTGTAAGAAAAATCACATGATGATTAGGCCCAGAGCAGAGAGAGTGAGTTGAAGGTCTTAGATTCTGGTACCGGCTCTGCCCTTAGGTAATAAGTCACTTTGGGTAAAATCACTAACTTTCTTACAGACTTAAGATATTCGCTCAATTTGAAAGCTATGTATGATCTAAGATCCCTAAAAATTCTAAAATCCCATTTTAGGATTCTATGTTAGAGTAGGAATTCTTGGAACAGGGATATATTCTGGCTAGCATTTATAGCGAAGAGACCCTTCAGCCAAGATCTGGATGTATTGAGGAAAGGCTAATGATACCCAGGGGACGAGTGTTTCAGGCAGAAGGAATCATGAGCACAGAGCTGCTGGAGTGGGAAAACCGAGAATGTTAAAAAAATAGCAAGGAAGCCAATTCCAAGGAGGCTGGAGCCAAGAGTACTGGGGGTGAGCGTAGGGAGAACGATACCTGATGACATCAGAATGGTGTTCCAGACCACATCTCACGGGGCTGGAGGCCACAGGGACCTGCTGAACTGTGTGATCTGTTTATGATGGGAAGCCTCTGGAGAACTTCAGGGACTGACATCACCTAACTGATATTCTAAAAGGATTACTCTGGCTGCTGTGTGGAAAACAGACTTCAGGAGGGGGAAAGAACAGAAGTGAGGATGTCTGTTAGGAGGCTACCACAAACCCAAGCAGTAGTGCCAATGGTGAGAATTAACTAGTTTCAAGATGCATTTTTAAAAGTAAAGCCAACAGGATTAGCCAATAGATTTAATGTGGGTTATGAAAGAAAAAGTCAACAATGACTTCATACTGTCTGACCTGGGAAAGCAGATGAGTGGAGGTTGTGTATGTGTGTATGTTTAACCTTTTACTGTAATAACAACTACACAACTCAAAATTTCCCATTTTAACTACATTCAAGTGTATAATTCGGTAATATTGATTATATTCACAATATTGCTACCATCACCACTATGCGTCACCCCTACTTTTTCATCACCTCAAACAAAAACCCTTCACCCATTAAGCTATAACTGCCCATTCTACTCACCATCACTCCCAGTCCCTGGTAACCAATAAACTACTATCTGTCTGTATGATGTTTGCTTCTTCCAGGAATTTCATACAAATGAGATCATGCAATTACTTTTCTTCTTGTCCCTGGCTTATTTCATGCAACGTGGTATCTTCAAAGTTCATCCATGGTATACAATACAACAGAACTTCATTCCTCTATCCCTGAATAATATTCTATTGAGTATATATGTCACATTTTGGTTATCCATTAGTCTGTCAATGGACATGAAGGTCACTTCCACCTTTGGGCTATTATGAATAATGCTGCTATGAACACTGGTGTACAAATGAATATCTGTTCAAGTCCCTGCTTCTAGTTACTTTGGGTATATACCAAGAAGTGGGATTGCCAGGTAATATGGAAATTCTGCTTGCAACTTTTTGCAAAACCACCCCAAACAGATTTTCATAGTAGCTGTTCCATAGACCTAAAAATTCTTAATTAAAAAATTATAATTCAGCTGTTCAGAAATAGCATAAACATTATAGTTATAAAACTGAAAAAGCAAAAATGAGTTCTTGATTTTTCTACTCACCATTTGCTGATTGTATCATGTTTCCAGATTTTTGGACTTCATCGAATTTTGTAAAAATTACATTCAATCTGTATGAAAACAAAAATATACATACATATACTATTGTCACTGTTTGCAGTTGGTTACATTAACATCCTCATGTGAAGCTGACTTCCCTCCCTACCGATGATACAAACCCACCTAATGACACTGACAGCAACTATGCCAATAACACTAAAAATTGCCAACAATAACTGAGCACTTCCTAGGGGCCTAGTACTGGTCTAAGGGCTTTATCTGAAAGAGCTCATTTAATCCTCACATCTGTCTCAGAAGGGAATGTTCTCACCCCGTTTTACAGATGAGGAAATCAAGGCACATGGTTAGTGGGGTAGCAATGCCAGCCCCAAGTGTCAGTCTTCAGAGCCCAGGTTCTCAGACATTATATTAAATTGATTGCCTAACACAAAATGATACATTATGAAAAGTATGTATTTCTCTAGTTTCTCAGCACAAATGATCAATTACTTAGGAAAAAAGCTTTTCAAAATGCTAATACTTTAATACAAAGGCTTTTCTATGACTTACGGTTAATTCCGAAATGGTGTAATTTCTCTAGCACTGTTGTGACTTGATAATAATCTTCAGCTTAAAAAACTCTGACATTTATTTTCTGTTAATGGCTCATTTACACATTGGTATTTAAAGTGAAACAAAACTTCTTAAACCAGTCAAAATATTCCATCTTGGTGACACCAAAATGAAAGAAAAAGGAGGTGGGGCAGCGATCTTACCTTGTAGAAAATGTCAAGAGACAAGAGACTTTCCCAAGCAAAACACAGATGTGATGGAGTAAAAGTAAAGTCGAGATTCCTCAGCAATATATTTCTACATTCACATCCACGCCACCCATTTTGGGGACCACAGTATTCATTATGGCACTTTCTTATAAACTACACCCTGACAGGCTCTAATTGTTTCTTTGTCATCTTTTTCTTCCCAACCAGAACAGAAGCTCCTTGGGAGGAGGGATGAGAACAATAATCTTTTGGCATTTCATCTGTGCCAAGTACCATGCCTTATATCAGTACGTGCACTCACTCTGGAAATCTTCAGGTATGTCATGCATTCCATTCTTAGTTTACTCATTCATTCATTCAATCAACAAATACTTGAGTGCCCTTTATGTGTCCAGCACAGTGTTAGCTAGATGCCAAATGTGTGACGTTCCTGCCCTCCTGGAGCTGACATTTCAAGTCATAGGGGAGCGAAAAGTACACACAAGCAAACTGAAGTAAAATAAAGGGGATGAGCTAGCCTGATACACTGCCTCTCCCCATTCCCATTCCATGGCAGATATCGATAATCTTTTCAAGCCATCTTTCCAATTAAGCCTGGATGTAGCCTCAGAACCCTTTTCCAAACTGCATCAGGCAGCTAATATCAATTGGGTGAAGTTGGCCCTGAAATAAAAACTACCATCTCAGGACCAGATAAGAGTAAAACCATCACTTACTTTCAAATCCAAATGTTACTAAAGATCTGCAGAGATGACTTAGAATCAATGTCTTACGATGTTTCCATCACCTTCCCTTTTATAAATTGTAAAAATCTCCAATGGCTTGACAAGCCCATAAATATCATCATCAGTACACATGTTGTCAGGGCATGCCCTGAACAAGGGACCACTTTATTGTGTCATAACCACACCCTCTGACTTGAGCATGCCTGCGAGTTTGCAAGTTCAGGCCAAAGTATACCTCTAGTCTGGTTGTTCCTGAAATTACTGTAAGGGACATGTATTTCCTCCATTTTGGGAGAATATTCACCATCAAAAATGGTAATGGTGCAAGAATCTGATCTGTAGATTCTCTATCTGTGGTAATGCCTATTTCCTGTGGCCACACTGCCCAACTCTCGCAGGTCCACACAACTAGGTATGAGAATCCCAACAAAGTGGATGCTATTGATACCTGCATCTTAATTAAGAATTCCCTCAAGCAGTTGTGTCTTTCCCTCTGCTTAGACCCTTCTGCCTCATTAGCTCCCATAGCCTTTGCTTCTCAATGCCCATAAAATGGCTCCCACCTTGAGAGAATAGCAATCTGGCTTTATACCAATCTAACACCAATTTACACCTAGCGAATGGAAGCAAAGAGCACAGCAATGGCAAAATATCACTCTTAGCAATGATAAATTCACACAAACCTAAAAGGATGATTTTTATATGATCAAAGACATTTAGTACATAACTATTGATTACCCTCTGAGGCTACCAAGGTTATTCTTTAGATTCATTCTAAATCTTTGGATTACTTAGAATGCCATTATTAGTCTGGCAAATCTTCATTACCATTTTCCCCTAGTTTTTCTGAATTTAAATTTGTATATTTAGCTCTTTGTTCGAACTGTTCATTTTATTATAATTTACATATAACAAATTTCCTTCCTCTAAACTTTTATAATATAAATATAAATTTTAAATAATTTCCTAGAAGCAAGTATTGGTAATTTCAGTCAACATGTTCCACCCATATACTCAGACCTCCTAACCAGCTTTTAGGCTGTTACAAACATAACAGCAAACAATCAAGGGCTATCAGATAACGTGCAAAGTTTCTAAAATGAAAAAGATCAAAATAAACTCAAAAAAACAACTTGGAGGAAAGAAGAGAACTAGGCAGAGATGAGAAAAGTTTAAAATATATATCATTAGTACCTTGAAAGAGATATGAGAAAATAGTGCAGTCATATATAAAAACAAACAGGGAGCTGACATCCAGAGGTGAAAGTCTCCCTGGCAGTATAGGAAATGACTCCCAGGGATGATTCTGACCCTGGCACCATGGGATCAAAAACACCATCCTGACCAAACAGGGGAAAAGAAGTGCAACAAATAAGGTATCAGTGGCTGAGAGAGTTCAAATAGAGTCAAGAGGTTACTGTGGAGGTCACCCTGACGCAAGCTTCAGTTAGACCTTGCTACCTACCATAACTTGCCAAACCCCAACCAAAACCATTCCAGCCAATCCTAACTTTAACACTGAGGTGGTGACAACAACTGGGGCAAGAAGCTGACCGAACCTTAAAAGGGAAAGCTGGTGCAGGGAGGTGAGGGGGGTGGGGCGGCAGAGAGTGGCCAGAAAATAAGATCTCCACAGAAACCTTTGAAAAGTTCAGGCATATTCCCGGGAATCTAGAAAGTCACGTATATGTAAAAGACTGCACATCCAGGAAAAAATGTAGGCCCGTCTAAGGTCTCCTCTGGGCGACTTCGAGGCTCTGTGCAAGCAGGAAGTAAAGAGGATGGCAGAGTTGTGAACTGCCTGCTGGACCAAGAAAGAAAGCTCTGTCACACCCAGAGAGCTCCTTAGCAAAGGCTGGGAGGCAGGCTTATTAGTTCAAGGCATCTAAGGACATCTCTGTCCAAAGATCGGCTGAACACTAAGCTAACCAAGCAGAAACTTGGTGGCTACACACCTTCAAGAATACAGACTTGACAGATTTAGTTCAGGACAGTGATTAAATGACAATAACAAATATGAGGAAGAAAGAGAATTATACTATTTTCCACTTTATAGTATTTAAAACGTCCAAATTCAACAAAAAAATTATGAGACACAAAAAGAAAAAAGACCAAATGAGCAATACACAGGAAAAGAATTAGTCAACAGAATGTCCCCTCAAGAAGCCCAAATGTTGGACCTATTAAACAAAGACTTTAAAATCAACTACTATAAATACATTCAAAGAAATAAAGGAAGTCATTTCTAAATAACTAAAAGGAAAATATGAGATAATGTATCAGCAAATAGAAAATATCCATGAAGAGACAAATTATAAAAAAGAACCAAATAGAAAGTAGAAGCACTGAAATGAGAAATTCATGAAACGACAACAGCAGATTTGTGCTAGGAAAAGAAAGAACATGCAAACTTAAATATTAGTCAATTATAGTTATCTTGTCTCAGGAACAGAGGGAAAAGAATGACAATTAAAAAAGAACAGAGCCTAACAGACACACACTATCAAACATAACAACAGATGCATAAAGAAATCAGAAAAGGAAAGGAGAAAGAGAAAGGAACAAGGAAGGACAAATAAATAATGGCCACAAACTTCCCTATATGATGTAAGACATTAATCTATACATTGAAGAAGCTCAACAAACTCCCCAAGTAAGATAAACTCAAAGAGATTCAAACTTAGACACATGGTAATTAAACTGTAAAAAAAAAAAAGAGAGAAAAAGAAAATTTTGAAAGCAGCCAACAGAGAGCCCATTCATCATACACAAGTGAGCCTCAATTAGATTAATAACTGACTTCTTATTACAAACAATGGAGGCCACCAACAGCAGGATGAAATAGTTAAAGTTCTGAAACAAAAAACTATCAATCAAAACTTCTACATACAAAAGAACTAGCCCTCATTCAAAAACGAAGAAAAAAATTAAGACATTCCCAGATAAACAAAAAACTGAGAGCCCCTAAGGTTGATATGAAAGGATACCATACAATAACCAGAATCTGGTAAAAGTATCTTAAAGAGATGAATATAAAAGAGGTAAATATAAAAGTCAGTATAAATTTACTTTTTTTTACCTTTAACCCTTCTCTTAAATGTTTAAAAGAAACTGCATGAAGCAATAATTATAAAACTGTGTGTACTAGTGGATTTATATAAAGATACAATTTGCATGACAGTAGCAAAAAGGAAGAAGGAAAGAATGGAGCTAGGTAGGAGAAAAGTTTTTGTATAATACTGAAATTAAATTGGCATTAATTTGAACTAGATTGTAAAGATGTTAACTGCTAATTCACAGGGCAACAGTTACCAAAAAAAACACAATAAAATAAACAAGAGAATTAAAATGGTACATTAGAAAATATCTAACACAAAAGAAGGCAGAAAAGAGGAACAGAGAAACAAGTTATGATATATAGAACACAAAAGCTAAATGGCTGATATAAATCCTACCTTACCAGTAATAAATTAAATGTAAATGGATTAGCACTTGCTTTAACAGCAATACACTAAAATTGGAACAATAGAGAAAAGATCAGCCTGGCCCCTATGTAAGGATGACAAAAAAATTCATGAAGCACTCTACAAATTTTAAAAAGTCATAAATGGATTAAAACAATCTAAGAAAAAGGCAGCCATTAGAAGAATGGGTTAAAAACAAACAAACAAACATGATTCAATTAAATGCTGTCTACAGGAGGCACAGATTCAAAGACACAATCAGTTAAAGGAAAAAGGTCAGAAAAAGATTTCATGCAGAGTACTCAAAAGACAGCTGGAATGGCTATACTAATATCAGACAAAACTGACTTTAAGGCAAAATTTGCTGCTAGGGAAAAAGAAGGACATTTTATATTGATAAAAAGTGATGGTCGGTCAACAAAGAAATTTTAACAATATAAACATATATGCATGTAACAACAGAGCCCCAAAATATACAAAAGGCAAAAAGTGATTAAACTGACAGCAGAAACAGATAATTCAACAATGTTAGAATCTTGAATAACTCACTTCCAATAACAGAAAGAACTAAAAGAAAACCAACAAGAAAATTCAATACTTGAACAACACTATAAACTGAAAAATCAAGCAGACATCTACAGGACTCTCCAACCAACAAGCACAAAATGCGTACCCTTTCAAGTATACACAGAACAGAATATTCTCCAGACTATACATACACCATATGCTACACCATAAAACAAGCCATAATAAATCTCATCCAAAGGACTGAAGCATACAAATTATGTTCTCTGATGACAATGGAATGAAATTAGAAACCAGTAACAAAAAGAAATGGGAAAGCCGCAAAATGTGGAAATTAAAACAGAATACACCAAAATTTATGGACTGCAGCTAACGCACTTCTTAGAGGGAAATTCACAGCTGTAAAGGAAGACCTAAAGAATTTCAAATCAAAAACCTAATATTTCATCTAAAGAAAATGGAAAAAGAAAAATAAACTAAACCAAACAAAAGGAAGTAATAAAATTTAGAACAGCAACAGATTAAATAGAGAATAGAAAAACAATAGAGAAAATCAAGAAAACTGAAAGTTGTTTGAAAAGATCAACAACATTGACAAGACTTTAGCTACAATGGTTGGAAGAATAAAAAAGATTCAAATTACTGACATTAAAAAAGGGGACATCACTACTGACCATACCAATAAAAAAAAAAGAATACCATGAAAAACCGTACACCAACAAATAAGCTAACCTAGATGAAACAGGCAAACTCCTAGATGGACACAAACTACCTAAATTGACTTGAGAACAGACAATCTGAATAGACCAATGAGAAGTAAGAAGATTGAATCAGTGATCAAAACACATCCCACAGTCCAACATCACACAAAGACCTGAGTTCTGAAATCACTTGAGTGAGCATGGAAGACGACGGTCCCCGCTGGTCCCTGAGCTGACATCAGCCCAAGACGATACTTTGATTACAGACTGTGTGAGACCCTGAAGCAGAGGACCCAGCTGAGCCAGACTGTACTCCTCACCCACAGAAATCGTGAGGTAAGAAGTGTTTTAAAAAACACACATACACTCACTCACTCAAACCCACACATCTTACAAAGAAAAGCCTGTGCCAAGATGGTCTTCCTGTGAATTCTAACAAACATTTAAAGAATTAACATCAATCCACACTACACTTTTTTTAAAATAGAAGAGAGAATACTTCCCAACTCATTCTATGAAGCTACTGCTTCGTAACACCAAAAGAAGAAAAAACATCACAATACAGAAAGTAAAGAATATTCCTTATGAATATGGACATAAAAATCCTAAACAAAATACTAGCAAACTGAATCCAGCAACTCATCAGGATTATACACTGTGAGCAGGATTCATCCCAGGAATACAAAGTCGATTAAGCATACAAAAATCAATGATGGATCATATAGCTAAATGTTGAACAGAAAACTATAAAACTTCTAGAAGATGACAGGAGAAAATCTAGGTGACCTTAAGAGTTAGCAATAACTTTTTAGGTATAATACCAAAAACATGATCCCTAAAAGGAAAAACTGATTATGTTGGACTTCATCAAAATTAAAGACTTCTGCAAGAATGCTTGCCTGCCATGCCAGAGGACCAAGGTTCGATTTCCGGTGCCTGGCCATGTAAAAAAAAAAAAACAAAAAAAAAAACAACTAAAGACTTCTGCACTGTGAAAGACAAGATAAGGAAAGGAAGAAAATATTTGCCAAACACATATCTGGTAAAGGACTTATATCCAAAATATACAAAGAACTCTTAAAACTCGACATTAAGAAATAACCCAATTACAAAATTGGCAAAAGATCTGAAAAGACATCTCACAGACAGATAAACTGACAGAAAATAAGCAAACGAAAAGATGCCCAATATATGTCATTATGGAATTGCAAATTAAAACAATGATGTGGTATCACTACCATTACATTACAATGCCTAAATTTCAAAAACCGACAATGGCAAATGCTGTTTCAAATGTGGAGCAACAAGAACTAGATGATTTATTGTTGGTAAGAATGCAAAATGGAAAGACAATGGAATAGCTACTTTGGAAGACAGTCTTGCGCTTCACTACAAACTAAATTTAGGCTTAACCATACAACCCAACAATCATACTCCTAGGTATTTTCCCAAATGAGCTGAAAACTTATATCCACTTCAAAACGTGCAAATAAATGTTAAAAGCACCTTTATTTATTATAATTGTCAAAAACTGAAAGCAATATCTTTCAATAGCTGAAAGATAAACATAGTATATATCCGTATAATCCATATATTACTCAGTAATAAAAAGAACTTTAATAGTATATTTTTTATGACATCCAGAAGTGAGAGTCTCCCTGGTGGCATGAGTTCAA
The DNA here is from genome assembly GCA_004026745.1 of Myrmecophaga tridactyla. Taxonomy (NCBI): domain Eukaryota; kingdom Metazoa; phylum Chordata; class Mammalia; order Pilosa; family Myrmecophagidae; genus Myrmecophaga; species Myrmecophaga tridactyla. The sequence goes on along the minus strand of PVIY010016125.1, from coordinate 12,319 downwards.
CAATGCCATGCTGACCAAAAAGGGGAAAAGAAGTGTAATAAATAAGGTATCAGTGGCTGAGAGAGTTCAATTAGAGTCAAGAGGTTACTCTGGAGGTCACTCTCATGCAAGCTTCAGTTAGACGTTGCTACCTACCATAACTTACCAACCCCCAACCAAAACCATTCTTGCCAATTTGTAAGAACATCTGGGGCAATATATAAGATTCTACAAAGGTTCAATGAACTAAGGTAACTTTCCAGAAACCCACACCCTCCAGATGGGTCCCAGGGCCTGAAATAAAGAGGAACCAGCCTCTCTAGAACATCAACTAGCTCCAATCCCCTATCCCATATAATCAACAGCCAATTCCAACAAGAAAAAATTAGAATTGGCATAGCCCAAATACCTGTAAAGAGTTGGAGAAAGGTCAAAGGTGACGATGGAGTTATACAGAGAAGGTAGGGTTTAACAAATGAGTATGAGTGCTGAATCACTATATTGATATATCTTTTAGTCTCCAGCATCTTAGAGCAGCTAGAAGTAAAAACCTACAACTGTGGAACTGCAACCCATACCAAACTCAGAAATCTGTCCCACAGCTAACTGTTGCTATAAAATTTATTGCTTTTTTTGTATATATGTTATTTTTCACAAAAAAGAAAAAATTTATTGCTTTTTTTGTATATATGTTATTTTTCACAAAAAATACAAAAAAGTCATTGTAATGATAAATGCACACCTATATGATGATACTGTGAATGGCTCCTGTACAGTTTGGATGATTACATGTTATATGATTATATATATCAATTTAAAATAAAAATTTTTTAAAAATCAAAGGAGGAGGAATTAGAGTAGATAGGATTTAACAAATGAGGATGACTACTGAATCATTACATTGATATTTATTTTAGTGTCTAGTGTCTTGGAGCAGCTAGAAGGAAAAATCTAAAATTGTGGAACTGTAACCCATACCAAACTCTGAAATCTGGTCTACAACTAATTGTTGCAGTGTGCTTTGAAACGTATTGCTTTTTTGTATATATGTTATTTTTCACAAAGAAGAAAAAGAGAGAAGGAAGAGTATAACAGAAAAGATAGGATTTAACAAAAAATATGACTGCTGAATAAATATATCAATATTTCTTTTGGTCTACAGTGTCTTGGCGCGCTAGAAGAAAAAATGAAAAATTGTGGAACTGTAACCCACATCAAACTTTAAAATCTGTTCAATAACTACTTGTTAAAATGTACTTGGAAATTTGATGCTTTTTTATATATATGTTTTATTTCATACACACAAAATTTTTTTTAAATGTACTTGGAAACGTAATGTTTTTCTGCCTATGTTATTTTTCACAATTAAAAAAAGTTAAAAAAAAAAAAGTGTATTGTTTGTATACCACGCATAGACTGCATGTATGTGAACATTTGTCAATGAAAATATTTTTTGAAAAGTGTAATGACAGGACTTCCAGGAAGGTGGCCAATTAGGGTAGCTCGAGATTAGCCCTGCTCCACAGAAAAGTCAGAGAAGGGACAGGAGGGTGACTGAGGTGAGAATTCTGGAGTGCAGCTGACCTGGGAGAGCCTGCTGCACCACATGCGGCAGCCCTGGGTGCAGAGGCCGAGGGACTGAGAGGCAGAAAGCTGGAGCCTGGCACAGAGGTGCAGAACTGCAGAGCCCGCTGGAGTGCACGGATGGGAATGAGGGACTAAGAAGTAATCCAGGCCGCGTTCCTTGAGCACGCTAACCTCACCAGTGCAGCCCCATAACAGCGACTCACCCCACACCCCACAGCACCTGAACCCTGTCACCCATTCCCATTCCCTGTGCTCCAGGCGCCCCCACCCCACCAGCCCCCAGTGCACACACCTGCCCCCCACCCCCACCCAAGTGCAGCCCAACCCACCTCCCCTGCACACCTCCTGAGCGCTACACCTCCTCCCTGTTCCCTACAGGCTGCTGCCAGGGCATACAGGTTGCACACAGTAACCTCCGTACCGAGGTAACCCTCCCACTCTGCTCACAGTGTAACGCAGCCTCACCTCCGCTCCCTGAGCTCAGCACATCCGTTTACAGCACCCCGAGGCCCAGGCATGCGTGTGCGCCCCAATCACATCATTCAGCTCTGGGAACCGCACTTCACAGCAGTCCTAGAACCATGCATATGCACAGCTCTCAGCCTCTGAGAAAGTGCCAACCTGCACAGCCAGGTCACAGCTGCTGCCAATCCGTGAAGGGATAAGGCCGACCTGCTGCCGCAACTTTACATGTGCACACAAAGGGCCCTGTAACTCAGACCAGCACATATCAGGGTCATACCCCCCAGACTGGTACCCCTGCAAAGCTACCTCCTCCCTGGCCACTGGGCTCCCACGTTCACAAGCATCAGTGTAACATGCCCAACCTGCACCCATACCTGCCCTGAAAACAAATCACCATACTGAGTTCTCCACCCTGTGCCCTGCTCCCTGCTATATAACCATCCCGCAAACACAAGGCCTTAGACTACAAAAAGAAATCAACTCCCAAAGTAAACCAATCAAGATATCTAGATGCCAAAAAAGACAGCAGAAGGTCATTAAGCATATCACAATGCAGACAGATATAATCCTGCCTAATGACCAAATTAAAACACCAGAGGAGACACAGAACACTGGAACAACTAATCAAATATGTTCATACAACTCTACTTAATAAAATAAGTGGGAGAGCAAATGACATAAAGGAGATCAAGAAGGCAGTAGAAGAGAACAAAGAGGAATTTGAAAGAATAAATAGAAAAATAGCAAATCACAGAGATTAAAGACTCTGTTGATCAAATAAAGAACATACTAGAGGCACACAACACCAGATTTGAAGAGACAGAAGAAAGAATAAGTGATATAGAGGACAGGATAACTGACTTCTAAGACTCAAAACAGCAAATGGCAAAAAAGATGGAAAAAAATTCAAATGGGAACTCAGGGAAATGACAGACGAAGAACACAAATATATGAATCATTGGTGTCCCAGAAGGAGAAGAGAGGAGTAAAGGGCTATCATTGGGGAAAACTTCCCAACCCTCATAAAGGACATGAATATGTAAGTCAAAGAAGCCCAACAAACTTTAAACAGAATAAATCTAAATAGGCCTTCCATAAGGCACATACTAATCAGTCTGTCAAATGCTGAAGAGAAGCAGAAAATTCTGAAAATGGCAAGGGAAAAACAATCTACTATATACAAGGAAAATCAAATGAAACTGAGTTCAGACTACTCAACTAGCACCCCAGAGGCAAGAAGGCAGTAGTATGATATTCAAGATCCTTAAAGCAAAAGACTTCAAGCCAAGAATTCTGTACCCAGCCAAACTGCCCTTCAAAATTGAGGGAGAGATTAAAGTTTTCACAGACAAAGCAGTACTGAAAGAATCTGTCAACAAGAGACCAGTTCTACAGAAATACTAAAAGGAGTTCTGCCAGGTGAAGTAAACAGGACAGAAGATGGAGGTCTGGAGGAGGGCACAGAATTGAAAAGTACCACTAAGGGTAATTTAAAGAATTCAAAGAGTAAGAGGGAAAAGAATATATAGATCTGACAAGTAAAATAAAAAAGATAAGACGATGGAATCAAGAAACAACGTTTCAGTAACAACTTTGAATGTTAATAGACTAAACTTATTAATTAAAAGATACAGATTGGCAGAATGGAGTAAGAAACATAATTCAGCTATATGCTGCTTACAAGAGACTCATCTTAGACACAAAGATACAAAGAGATTGTAAGTGAAAGGATGGAAAAAGATTTTTCACGCAAGCTGTAACTAAAAGAAAGCAGGAGTAGCTATACTAATATCAGACAAAATGGACTTTAAATGTAAAGACATCGTAAGAGAAAAAGGACACTATATACTAATTAAAGGTTCAATTCACAAAGCAGATAAAACAATCACAAATGTTTATGCTCCCAATCAAGGAGTTCCAATGAGAGAGACATAAGCAAAACCGAAGGGAGTGATAGATTTTTCAACAATAATAGTAGGAGACTTCAATACACCACTCTCCTCTACAGACAGAATAACCAGACAGAAGATCAACAAGGAAATAGAGAAGTTAAATAACTTGATAAATAAATTAGACCTAACAGACATATATAGGCCATTGCACCCCAAAGCACAAGGTTATACATTCTTCTCTAGTGCTCTTGGAACATTCTCCAGGATAGATCATATGCTGAGGCATAAAACAGGTCTTTATCAATTTAAAACTACTGCAATTATTCAAAGCATGTTTTCTGATCACAATGGGATGAAGCTGGATCTCAATAACCACCAAAGAACAAGAACATTGACAAATATAAGGAGATTAAATAACACACTCTTAAACAACTAATGGGTCAAAGACAAAACTACTAGAGAAATCAGTAGCTATCTGGAGATGAACGAAAATGAGAATACAACTTATCAGAACTTATGGGATGTGGCAAACACTGTGCTGAGAGGAAAAGTTACTGCCCTGAATGACTACATTAAAAAACAAGAAAGAGCAAAAATCAAGGACTTAACTGCAAACCTGGAGGAACTTGAGAAAATACAGCAAACTAATCCCAAAGCAAATAGGAGAAGAGAAATATCAAAGATTAAAGCAGAGATAAATGAATGGGAGAACAAAAGAACACTAGAAAGAATCAATAAAACCAAAAGCTGATTCTTTGAGAAAATTAATAAAATTGATGGGCCACCAGCAAGACTGACAGAGAGAGAATGCAAATAAACAAAATCAGAAATGAGAAGCAGTACATTACCACAGACCCTGAAGAAATAAAAGAAATCCTAAGAGGATACTATGAAAAACTATACGCCAACAAACTAGACAACTTAGATGAAATGGACAAATTTCTAGAGACACACAAACAAGCTATACTGACTCAAGAAGAAACAGAAGATCTCAACAAATCAATCGCAAGTAAAGAGATTCAATCAGTCATCAAAAATCTTCCTACAAAGAAAAGCCCAGGGCCAGATGGCTTCACAGGGGAATTTTATCAAACATTCCAGAAAGAACTAACCCCAATACACTCAAACAGTTCCAAAAAATTATAGGAAAAAGGAACTCTACTGAATTCATTTAATGAAGTTAATATCCTTCTAATATCAAAGCCAGGTAAAAATGCTATAAGAAAGGAAAACTACAGGCCAATCTCCCTAATGAACAGAGATGCAAAAATTCTCAATAAAATACTAGTAAATCAAATCCAACAGCACACTGAAAGAATTATACATCATGATCAAGTGGGGTTTATAACAGAAATGCAAGGACGGTTCAACACAAGAAAATCAACTAACATAACACAGCACATTAACAAATCAAAAGGGGGAAAATCACATGATCATCTCAATAGATGCTGAAAAAGCAGTCAACACAATTCAGCATCGTTTTCTTATGAAAACACTCCAAACAATAGGAATCAAAGGTAACTACCTCGATATGATAAAGGGAATATATGAAAAACTGATAACCAGCATTGTACTCAATGGAGAGAGACTGAAAGCTTTCTCCGTAAGATCAGGTACAAGACAAGTATGCCCACTGTCATCACTATTATTCAACACTGTGCTAAAAGTTCTAACTAGAGCAATCAGGCAGGACAAAGAAATAAAGGCACCCAAATTGGAAAGGAAGAAGTAAGACTCATTATTTGCAGATGATACGATAGCATACTTGGAAGATCCTGAGAAATCTACAGCAAAGTTACCTGAGCTAATAAACAAATTCAGCAGGGTGGAGGGATATAAATTTATGTACAAAAATCACGAACATTTCTATACACAAGCAATGAGTTAGCTGAGGAGTCAGTCCAGGAAAAAACTCCATTCAAAACAGCAACTAAAAGAATCAAATACTTAGGAATGAACTTAACTAGGGACATAAAGGACTTATACACAGAAAACTACATAACATTGCTAAAGAAATCAAAGGAGATCTAAATAGGTGGAAAGACATTCTCTGCTCATGGACAGGAAGGCTAAATATAGTTAAGGTGTCAGTTCTCCCCAAATTGATCTACAGATTCAACACAGTACCAACCAAAATTCCAAGAACCTACTTTGAAGATTTGGAAAAGCTAACTACCAAATTTTCATCTGGAAGGGAAAGAGACCCCAAAGAGCTAAAAGCATCCTAAAAAAGAAGAATGAGGTGGGAGGATTAACACTCCCTGACTTTAAAAACCCATTATAAAGCCACAGTGGTCAAAACAGCATGATACTGGTATAAAGACAGAAGCATTGACAAATGGAATCGAACAAAGAGTGCAGAAATAGACCACCAAACCTATGGCCAACTGATATTTGACAAAGCCCCCAAATTCTCTGAACTGGGACAAAATAGTTTTTTCAATAATTGGACATGGAAAAACTGGGTATCAGTAGTCAAAAGAATGAAAGAGGACCCCTATCTTACACCCTACACAAAAATTAACTCAAAGTGGATTAAACACCTAAATGTAAGAACTAGCACCATAAAGCTTCAAGAAGAAAATGTAGGGAAACATCTTCAAGACCTAGTAATAGGAGGTAGCTTCCTAAACTTTACACCCAAAACACAAGCAGCAAAAGAAAAAAATAGATAAATGGGAACTCCTCAAAATCAAATGCTTCTGCACCTCAAAAGACTTTGTCAAAAAGGTAAAGAGACGGCCAATTCAACAGGAGAAAATATTGAGAAATCACATATTGGACAAAGGTTCGATTTCCTGTATATACAAAGAAATCATACAATTCAAAAACAAAAGAACAAACAATCCAATTATAAAATGGGCTAAAGATATGAATAGGCATTTATCTGAAGAGCAAAGACAGATGGCTCAAAAGCACATGAAAAGATGCTCATTTTCACGGCTATAAAGGAAATGCACATCAAGACTACAATGAGATACCACCTCACACCTACAAGAATGGCTCCTATAAACAAACAGGAAACTATAAATGTTGGAGAGGATATGGAGAAAGTGGGACACTTATGCACTGCTGGTGGGAATGTTTAATGGGGCAGCCACCATGGAAAACTGTTTGGCAGTTCCTTAGGAAACTAAATACCGAGTTACCTTATGACCCAGCAATAGCACTGCTTGGTATATACCCAGAAAAGCTGAAAGTCACAACACAAACAGACATTTCCACACTGATGTTCACAGCAGCAGCATTACTACCAATCGCCAAAAAACGGAAACAAACCAAATGCCCGTTAACAGACGAGTGGATCAACAAAATGTGGATGTACATATGATGGAACATTATGCAGCAGTAAGACAAAATGACATCCTGAAGCACACGACAAGATGGATGAGGCTTGAGGACAATGCTGAGCAAAATTAGCCAGACACAAAAGGGTAGATACTGTATGATTTCACTTTTATGACCAGCATAAACCATGAGTCAATAAAATCCTGTGTTTAAGCTCGTTGTGTAGTATGTATCACAGCAGATGTGGCAGACTAAGACAATTGGCAACGACCCATTCAAAATTAAAAATAAGGGGAAAAATTTCTACTTATAATAACCTCAAAAGAATAAAAGACACAGGAATAAATTTAAAAGAAGTCCAAGACATATGTACTGAAAACTAACCAAGCACTGTTTCATCCTGAATGTCACAGGAAAACGCAAGGGACCAACACTTTAAATTTGACGGATCTGGGTAACCTGGAGTGGTGGAGGAGGTGTGTGGGTTTTGTATTTATTTTTGCAACTGTCCATACATTTGGAATTATTCCAAATAAAAAGCAAAAGGAAAAAAGTACAAAAATAAATATTTTTTAACTAGCTAAAACCTTCTTGAAAAATAAAAATGAAGATAGATTTTTAAATGTATTACAAAGCTACATTAATCAAGAGCAGAAGGATAGACTTATAGATCAGCAGGGAAGAACTGAGAGTCCAGAAGGAAATTCTTATATTTATGGACAGCTGATTTACACCAAGAGCGCCAAGATAATTCAAAGAAAGAGTAGTCTCTTCAAAAAATAGTGCTGGAACGCCTGGATAACCACGTGCTAGAGAATGATGTTAAACACTACCTCATTAATTTCAACTGGATCGCAGACCTTAATGGAGAAGCTGAAACTATAAAACTCTTAAGAAGAAAACATCTTTGTGACTTTAGATTAGGCAATGGTGCTTCAGTCTAAAATGACAAGCAACTGTCATTTTGAAAAAGGAAAAAAAGATAACGTGAATTTCACCAAAATAAAAAATTTTGCTTCAAAGGAGACCAGCAGGAAAGTGAAAAGAAACTCACAGCCTGGAAAAAATATTTGCAAATCATCTATCTGATAAGACACATATCTAGAGAATGTAGAGAATACTTAAAACTGAGCAATAAAAACAAATGACAAACAATCCCATAATGCACAAAAGAGCTGAATATACGGTCTTCAAAGAACATATGTAATAACCACGTGAAAAGATGCTCAACATCATTAGTTTTCAGGGAATGCAAAATCAAAACCACAATAAAATGCCACTTCATACCCAATAGGCTGACGAAAATAAGAAATGCAAACTATAACAAGTGTTGTCAAGAATACGGAGAAACTGGAACTCCACCCACATTGCTGATGGGATTATAAAATGGTCCAGGTGCCTTGGAAAAGTTTGGCAATTCCTCAAAATGTTGAATACACACTTACCATACAATCCAGCAATTTCACTTCTAAGTATGTATACGCAAGAGAACTGAAAGCACATGTCATTCCAGAAACCTGCACATAAATGTTCACAGCAACTTTATTCATAATAGCCAAAAAGCGGTAACAACCCAAATGGCTGTCAAGTGATAAATAAACAAAATAATATTCCCATAATGGAACAAAAGAAGTAAAGTAGTGATTTATAGTACAAGGATGAACCTTGAAAACATGCTTAGGGAAAAGTCAGCCACAAAAGGTCCTATTTTATATCATTTCACTTATATGAAATGGTCAGAATAGGCCAATTTGCAGAAATAAAGAGTAGATGAGTGGTTGCTGGGCGCTAGGGGAAAGGGACAAATGGAGGGTGTCTGCTAATAGGCACAGAATTTAATTTTCTTTTGAAAATGTTTCAAAACTAAGCAGTGGTAATAACTGCACAGCTTTGTGAATATACTAAAAACTAATGAATTATACACTTTAAAGGGTCAAAATTATGGCATGTGAATTATACCTTAAGAAAATACTTATTTAAAAAGAGAAAAGAGGATGCATTAAAAAAAGGATACAGAGGTCTTAGAAATTAGACACAGGAAAGGAGAAATAAAACATAGAATATACAATGGAAATTAAATGTAAGAAAATGTCCCAGAAAATACAAAAAAATTATGTAGAAATGGTAGGGAAAAATTTAAAAATCAAGAGATCAATGCAAGCAGCCCAACATTTTAATAAGCATTATATTTTTAGAGAAATTTGCCTAGATCTAAACATAAGGTTCCAGAATGACAGGCCCTTCAAGCATACAGCACAAAAAAGGAAAATAATCTCACACAAGACCCATCATCATAATGTTTTGGACAAACCCTGGGACAAACAGAAGATAATAGAAGCTTCCAAAGAAAAGCAAAATTATATAATAGGACAGTAAATCAGAATGTGAACTTCTCAAAAGCAGCTCTGATAGCTGGAATACAATAGGACACTAGCTTCAACATTTTGGATGAAGAAGATTTCCAAACTAGATTGCTATACTCTGCCAAACTATCAGTGTCAGAGTAGAATACAGATATTCTCAGACTCTAAAAGTTTTCCTTCTCCACACCTTTGCTCAGAAAGCTACTGGAGGATATGCACAACTAAAGTGAGAGAGTAAGCCAAGAAAGGGAAGACATGATACCCAAGAAACAGCTGATGCTCCTCCAAAGAAAGGTGACACAAAGCCATAGGTGAGGAGGAAAAGACTTCAGGATGACAGCTGTCTCAAGAGGCATAAACGGCGGCCAGGCAAGACTGGAACAGGCTCAAAGGAACTTACACAAGTTGGCAGAGAAGTGAGGATTTATTCACCAGTAAGTACACGCACGACAATAGAAATGAAAGCAGGACAATTATTGACTCCAAACTAAAGTATACCCTACTGGTTGAGAATATTTTCCAGAAGATTCAATGGGGTGCCACTGAATGTCTGTGGTAGAAATATTTCTCATATGTCAGAGCATACACTTCATTTCTCATAAGTGTCCATGTACTCAAAGACTGGAAACTTCAGGTTCATGAAAGATGACTTTACTGTATTCTCAAACTATCTTTTGTTGAAGATATGTAGGGTCCTTGTATTTCCATCTAATTCTCTGTATACAGCCCAGAGGCCACCGAATGAGGAGTGCTAGAGTCTGACCTGACTCCTGACAAGTGAGAGAACAGCCCCACATGCCTACACACAGAGCCCTCACGCAGAGGGGTAGGGACTACTTCCATCAGATCTGCCTGAGGAAGGGAAGGGAAGGGGCATTAAGACAGATGACTTCTGTGTAGTTCCAATAGTCTATCCCACATGCAGACACCAAGTACTCTCTAAGAGAAATTTAAAAGGTAAGTCAGAAGAGCAGGGTTTTGATCTTAGCTCTGACTCTTCCAGCTGTGTCATCTCTCAAGAGTCGTTCATTTCTCTGGGCCTCCCCTATTTCATGGGCGTAATAAGAGGCTCAAACAAGCCCCTCTGAGTTCACTCCCGTTCTGACTCTCTAGGATTCTGACATTACTTTCTCTCTTAAAGGACTGGGGTGCACCAAAAGGCTTAGAATTTACTTACTTAAGCTTTTCTTTTCTTAAGTAAAGTTTTACTTTGCTTAAGTTTTTCCATCACAATCAAAATTATCGGTACCTAATTGTACATTATTCTTTTTAATTTTGACTATATAAGGACTCAGGTTGCCTTGGGTATGAGACACAATCCACTTGCGCTGGCATCTACACCTTGAGACTGACAAGACTAAACAAAAAACTAACATTTCAAAGATATCTTCCAGAATTATTACTTATATATTTCTATCCAGATTCATTCTTCAAAGGCTTCATGAATTCAAACAAATATATTTCAAGCATCTACTAAAAATAATGGTTCTCTATAAGAGTGTTAAACACCAATTTTATTTGTTTTTAAACAACTTATTGAAGGGAAACACATATAATATAAAATTAACCATTTAAAGTGAGTAATCCAGTGGCCATATTCACAATGTTGGGCAACTACCACTTCTATTAGTTCCAAGACATTTCAAAGTAAAACCCCAAACCCATTAAGCAGTTGCTGCCCACTCTGTTCTCAGCCCCTGGCAACCTTCAATCTATTTTCTGTCTCTAGGGATCTATCTATTCTGAATAGTTCAGCTACATGGAATCATACAATATGTGGCCTTTTATATCCGGCTTCTTTCACTTAGCATCATGTTTTCAAGGTTCATCCATGCTGAAGCTATGTATAAGAACCTCATCTGGTTGTATAGCCACTATATGCCTATACCACATTTTGTTTATTCCACTCATTCACTGATGGACATTTGGGCTATTTTCACCTTTTGGCTATTACGAATAGTGCTGCTATGAACATGCATGCAAAGGGATTTGTAAAAATATTTGTTTTCAATTCTTGATGTATACACCTAGGAACAGAACTGTGGGATCATATAGAAACAATCTCCTTAAATGTGGTCTAGAACCGTCCATAACATGGGTCTTGGCCTCCCTTCTGAGGAGGTAGAACGGGTGGGGCCCGGACATCTCTCCTGGATGAGCTCTCTCTAGCCACCAACCTTCCAACCATTTATTATTTGACTCAAATTACCACAACAAAAAAAAAAGGGGTGCAAATGAAAATGTTAACTGAAAAAGAGCAAAGGGGAAGAGCAGAAAAAGGAAAAGCACTTGAACTCACCGGGACTGTGGCAATCCTTTTTTACTGAGATCTGCCCTCACGCGTTCTCCTACGTGTCTGTAAATTTCCACTAAGCTGTTTATTGCTGCATCTCGAACCTAGGTGTAAAAGAAGAGATCTTATAGCTGCACTTCCTGCTCAGACACAATCAGCCATGCACCACCCCAGGTTTAACATGACATTTACCAAGGCAACAGTGAACACAATCCCTTACATGAGTGTGACTTTGCAAAGTCGGATGTCACCGTTTTTATTCTGCTGAACAATTTAGGTCCCCAGCTCTACATACATGTTAAAGTTCATATCCCTTAGTTCTTTCCATTCTTTAAGATGATGTCAGGAAACAAGAATTTTCACAGCATCTTTCCAAATGAGAAAACAACACTACAAAAAAATGAATTATACTAAAAATAAAATATCACATAAAGCACTCTGGATTTAAGTTA
>PVIY010016124.1:0-52331 GCA_004026745.1 Myrmecophaga tridactyla | reverse complement strand
TGTGTTGTTGCAAACCAGAAGGAAGGCATTCTTTGTGGAAGGAAGGTAAAATTTGAGAGTGATGAACTTGGATATTTAGCAGAAGAAATTTCCAAGCTAAATGTGGAAAATGAAGTCTGGCTTCTCCTTGCAGCTTACAGTAAAAGGCAACAGGAAAGAGTTAAGTTGGGAACTGAACTCTAGGGGACAAAGAAACCAGACTGATGCTCTGGAAAATTCTGGGCTTCCAAAAACTGAGACTCCAGTGAATAGGGCACCACGTGAGTACTGAACCAAACGTGGAAACACTTCGCCTTTACAAGACATGTGAGGATTGGAGATGGGATATCCAGAAAGGAATTGTGGGATGTCCTATTGTCTGATGACTTTGATCTTTGTGTACTACATTGGAAATCAACAGATTTTTTGCAAGATCTGTCTGAACAGACCCACTGCAGGTCTGGAATAAAAGGGATAGGAAAGGGACAAATTGAAGGAAAAATGGCTTCAGGTCTTTTCTCCTGGCCTGAGGCCAAGAATTCTTGGACCAGGAAGAGAAGACTCAGCTGTACATGTGGAGAAGGTGAGTTTTCCCAAGAAGCAGAGGTTAGGCCTGCACCTTCCTTGCTCAGGAAGAGGAGAAGAGGTGTGCCGTCCCAGGCCTTGGAAAGGAGTGGACACATAAAACAGTGACTGCGGGGACCTGGATGCCTCTGTTATTCTGCAGGGGTTGAGCATGTGCCCCAGAGAAGGTGCAGATTGAGAAAGCTGCCCCTATGCTTGAAGTGGGTGGAGCCAAGGAAAAGATGGTCCCCACAACGTGCCCCAGTCTTGCAATTCACCTCAGCATTTGGAGAGAGATTCAAGGCCACCTCCTAGCCCTTGGAAAGGATAGGACTGCTGCTTTCTAAACCCCCAAGGATAAATGATTCAGACTTTGAAATCCAGTGGAGTTTGCCCTGCAGGTTTTCAGAACTATTGGGGTCCAGTGACCCCTGTTTATCTTTCGATTTCTCCCTACGGCAAATGGAAATGATGTATTCTATGACTCTTCCTCCATTGTATATTGGCAGCAGATAATTTGTCTGAGTTTCACAGGTCCAGAGCCAGAGAAGAATTTTTGCTTTAAACCATGCCTGTAGCTCCCTTTGATGAGATTTTGTACTGCTTCTGACTCTGTGCTGCATTTATATTGTTACTCAAATGGTTTAGGACTTTGCGATACTGTAAGGAAATTAATGTATTTTGGTGGTGCAAAGGGTGGAATGGACAAGGGTGTAGCTATTATGTACCCCAGTGTGTTAGTTAGATTCAGTTGTCAACTTGGCCAGGTGAGCATACCTAGTCTTGTTGCTGCAGCCACAAGCCAATGGTACGCGAACCTCATTTGTTGCTAATTACATCTGCCGTCGTCTAGGAGGTGTGTCTGCTGCAATGAGTGAGGTTTGGCTTAATTGGCTGGTGCTTAAGTGAGAGAACGCAACGTAGCACAGCCTAAGCAGCTCGGCATTCCTCATCTCAGCACTTGCAGCTCAGCCCAGGCCTTTGGAGATGGAGAGAGCAGTCACCCAGGGGGAAAGTTGTTGGAACCCAGGGGCCTGGAAAGAAGACCAGCAGAGACCATCCTGTGCCTTCCACATAAGAAAAAACCTCAGTGAAAGTTAGCTGCCTTTCCTCTGAAGAACCAACAAAATAAATCCCCTTTTATTAAAAGCCAATCCATCTGTGGTGTGTTGCATTCCGGCAGCTAGCAAACTAGAACACCCAGAAAGGCCATGTTTATATCCTGATCCAGTGATGTAGGGGCAGCCATTCTTTCCATCCTAATTCAATACCGCAGGGCAGAAACTTTTGATTAGGTTATCTCCATGGAGATGTGACACGCCCAGGTACGGGTATTACTTTGATTAGATGGAGATGTGACTCTACCCATTCAATGTGGGTCTGTCTTGATTTGTTTACTGGAGTCCTTTAAAATGGGAAACATTTTGAAGAATTCTTAGCGCAGATGCAGACATCTGGAGAACAGTTACTTCAGAGTTGAGTGATCCAACATGAGAGGCAGACATTTAGAGGTGCAGGGCCCAGCAGGTGTCATGATGTACCTCTAGCCTTTCAATTGATTAAGGACTTCTGTTTATTTCAGATATATTTTGTAGTGCTCAGTGCCAGAGATGTAGATATTTGGACTTTCTTAGTTATTTCATTCTTTAGATAATATTGTAAATGAAATTGTACTCTTAATTCCACTTCATATTACTCACTGTCCTTGTGTAGAAACATAACTGACTTTCGCAAGTTGATCTTGTTCCTTGCAACTTTGCCAAACTCGTTTATTGGATCTGATATCTTTGTGGTGGATATTTGGTTTTTCTAAACTGTAGGATTATGTCATTCATAAATAGAAAGAGTTTGTGGTGATAAAATGGCTTTGGGGGTTGGGACATGACTGTGCCTATTAAGGGGCAACATGAGGGCTCTTTGAAGAATGGAAATATCCTGTGTTTCATGATCAATGTCAATATCGCGGTTAGGACAATATAGTCCAGTGTTATAAGATGCTGATATTATGGGAAGCATGGCTAAGAGTACACTAGGAACTATAGTTAATTTTAAATCGAAATAAATCCACTTAAAATAGGATGCAAATATATGAGTACACTGATTATTAATTCATGGTACATCATGAGTAATGTGTGTGCCTGTGCCCAGGACTAAACAATTCTAAAAGAGAGTCAGAAGGAAGAAACAGCATGGTATGAATATAGATACTTTTATTTTTAATTTCGTTTTTTATATTATCACCAAGAAGAGTGTATTGATTTTTTCGATGATACCCTTCGCATTTTCTCATTGTGATATTACTAAAAATAATAAACAAAGCCTAAGACGCAAAGTAGGAACTCACTGGTAATCACCTACAACTCTGGTGAGAAGGTAAAATGAGAGCAGCACTTTGGAAAACTTTTGGGTGGTTTCTTAAAAACTAAAATATACAAGCACACATATGAGCCACCCATTCCACTCATAAGTATTTACACAGGAAGTGATGGCACATACTCATACAAACATTTTTACAGGAATTGTCATAGTAATTTGACTTGTGACATGCTGTTCTAGTTTGCTAGCTGCCAGAATGAAATTTACCACAAACAATGGTTTTTAAAAAGGGGAATTTAATAAGTTGTTAGTTGACACTTCTAAGGCTGAGATAATGTCCCAATCAAGCAAGTTTATAAAAATGTCCAATCAAAGGTATCCAGGGAAAGATACTTTGGTTCAAGAAGGCCGATGAAGTTCAGGGTTTCTGTTTCATCTGGAAGGGCACATGGCGAACACGGCATCATCTGCTAGCTTCTCCTGGCTTCCTGTTTCATGAAGCTCCCTGGGAGGCATTTTCCTTCTTCATCACCAAAGGTCGCTGGCTGGTGGACTCTCTGTTTCATGGTGCTGCAGCATTCTCTGCTCTCTCTGAGTCTCTCTCATTCTCCAAAATGTTTTCTCTTTTATAGGACTCCAGAAATTTATCAAGACCCACCCAAATGGGTGGAGACATGTCATCACCTAATGCAGCTTAACAACCACTCTTGATTAAATCACATTTCCAGGGAGATGATCTGATCACAGTTTCAAACATACAGTATTGAATAGAGATTATTGTGCCTTTATGAAATGGAATTTAGACCAATACATGGCTTTTCTATGGGACGTACATTCCTTCGAACCAGCATACATGCAAAAAAGTTACAGTCAAATGACCCCCCGCAGGGGAACACGTGAGGAGACTGTGGCACATCTACGCAATGCCAGAGGGTAAACTGTTCACACAGAACAACACAGGAGAAACTGCAAATATTGATGTGGTGGAAGGCGGTCAGGCAAGAAGAATATAAACTGCATAGCTATATCCATTTAAAAAAAATCACCTTAAAATGCAAACGAATGAAGGGTGAGGGAGAGCAGGTGAAGAGCTGCTTGGGAAAGTGGGTGGGAAGGGGGACAGGAAGTAATTTCAAAAGGCCTCGGGGAAATGTAGAGGGGACATGTGTTTATGGTCACTATTGTGGGGACAGTGTCCTGGGTTAAACATCAGCACCCATCACAGTCCACGTGGGAGAATCATGTCCCCCACGGGACTTAATTTACACCTCAATAAAACTGTTTAAACAACCCCCCACATGACATGCTCACCACCCACGGCTCCCCACTCTCATGAGCATTATGGAATGTGTTAGAGGTACACAAAGACCAATTCAACTGAATAGCTCAAAATGATGAAAGGAAAATGGAAAGGAAAGAGGAAAAAACTAAATTCTTTTCAAAATTGAATACTTTCGCACGCTAAAGAATTTGTCAGGAAAGTAAAAGGACACCCTACTCAATGGGAGAGAATATTTGGAAACCACATATCCAATAGGGGTATAATAGCCAGAATATTTAAAGAGATCCTACAATTCAACAACAAAAGGACAAAAACCTAATGAAGCAATGGACAAAAGGCATGGTTAGACACATTTCCAATGCAGAAATAGAAATGGCTCAAAAGCATATGAAAAGCTATAGAAGTTCCCTAGGTATAAGGAAAATGTAAGCCCAAACCACAATGCAATAGCATCTCACCACTACTTGAATTGCTGCTATTAAACAAACAGGAAACTCAACATGCCAGAGCGGATGTGGAGAAATAGGTGTACTTATTCACTGTGGGTGGGAATGTGAAATGGTGCAGCCACTCTGGAAGACAGTGTGGCAGATTCTCAGGAGGCAAAGTTAGAATTGGCATATGATCCAGCAATCTCATTAATACATATATACACAGAAGAAATGAAAGCAGGGACATGAACAGGCATTTACACACCAATGCTCATGAGAGTATTATTCACAATTGCCAAAAGACAGAAATAGACCAGTTGTCCATCAGCTGTTGAATGGATAAACAAACTGTGTGTGTACATATGATGGAATATTATGCGGTTGTAAGCCAGGTTAAAGTTATGACTCATGCAAAACCATGGATGAACCTTGAGGACATCATGTTGAGCAAAATAAACCAGAAATAAAAGAACAAATAGTGTGTGGCCTTATTGATGTGAACTAAGTATCATGAGGAAACTCTGAGAATTAAATTAGAAAGCACAGATTATCAGGAGAGAGAAAGAGGGTAGAGTTTTGGCATTAATGCTTAAGGAATACAGAATGTTTATCAGTATTGATTGTAAAGATGTGGAAAGTTATAGAAAAATACTGTGTGATGGTAAATTATATCACAAGGATAATGAACAAAGCTTAGGTTGAGTATGGTTGAAAGGCTAGGGGCATGTAAGTCCCTAGAAGGAAAAGACAGAAAATAAAAACTGGTACTACGTAACTTAGCAAAACCTAGAGTGGAAATGATGATGAATTGAACAAATATAAGAATGTTTTTCCATGAGTGAGAACAAATGCATGTCACCATTGCAAGGTGTTAAAAATGGGATGGTAATGATAAAAGTTCAATTAATGCAAACTAATGTCCGTAGTTAACAGTAACATTGTCATATTCTTTCACTAATTGTAACAAAGGAAATATGCCAAAATTAAATTTCAATAAGAGGGGACATAGGGAGGAATTTGGAATTTTTTTTTTCTCTTCTTCTTTTCTTCTTCCTTGTGGAAGAAATGGAAATATTCTCATTGAGATTTTGGTAGTGAATGAATAACTATGCGATCATACCAGGAGCTACTGATTGTACAATTAGTATGGGTTGCATAGTGTGGGAATGAAAACAAATAAACAAGAAGATACAAGCACTGGAGTAGATGTGGAGAGAGAGGTATAAGTATTCACCGTTGGTAGGGATGTACCTTGGTGCAGCATCTCTGGAGGGCAGTGTGGCTGTTCCACAAGGGGCTAAGCATGGGATCGCCAAATGATCATGCAATTCCATATATATATATATATATATATATATATATATACACATATACAGCCATTTGGACATTGATCTTTATGGCAGCATTGATCTTTATGGCAGCATTATTCATGATTGCCAATGGACGGAGGTGGCCTAAGGCACATCCACAGATCACCTTTTCTAACACGATTGACATTTGCTTTTCTGCATTTGCACCAAAAGTCTCTCACTTTCTCTGGCTCTCTCTTTTTCTTTGGATATATACACACGCAGATCGACAAGGACATACACCATATACATACACGTGCACAGACTTACACAAACATATATACAATCCCAATAACATTTTTTTTAACTCTTTAAAGTTAGGTTCCATATAATTTTGCATTTGCCCTTAACACTTTCAGCATGTTTTTACTAAGAACAAAGATATCCTCGTGGACCAGGACATGACAATTATTGACATCCATATAAATACTTGCATACAATGGCTTTATTTCCCCTAATCTTTTTATTACAACTTTGTCAAATGATTCAAAATTACTTTCTTCGCCTACAAGACAGATTCTGTCTACTTTTAAACACCAAGTCCCTTTTGCTTTCTTTATACTGTGGAATTATCACCAGTTTATCTGAGAATACACATGAACCATACAAGTTTTACAAAGAACGTAACAAATTTTAGGTTTATCATATGTTCACTAATACTTGCATTTTCTTATTCATAAAATCTTTTGAATTCTCAGCCAACAACCTTCATGACCATATGTCATTTTCAGTGTTACCCACTTGAAGGCATTATAATGTCCATCTGTCCCTCACTGAAGTATTATTTTGAATACCGGATGCAGACTTTATCTGAATTTTGCAATATATAGAGTTTCCCATGGTCCATCCATCTAATAAGTGCTTGGAGCATACACTTGAAGAGTACGCAAATAGCTGGCTCCTCAACAAAACTTCCCCTGCATTTCCTGATGTTTCACTCTCATGGATGAGTCTTGCCTTTTCCATCTATACTAGGACAAGAGCTAAATGTGACAATTTTCCAACACCAGCAAGTCTTCCACAATTACCAGTACTGCTTTCATATGTTCCGTTTAGTCAGAGTCATCATACATCTCATGTATTTATTTATTTATTGTTAATTTACTTATTGTCCATTAATCATCAGTCACTATATCTGTACTCTAATTGTCCCAGCTGTAGCTATTAGCACCCCACTTTGAGTTGATCAGCTTCTTCGTGAAATACCCGCTTGGTTTTCTGAGGGGTTTTTTAAATATTTTTTTACTGTCTCCCTAGGAAAATGTTCCAAGGTTATCATGTTCCTATATGCCAGAGACATGGATTCTCCCTCCCCTATAAGAGTCCCCATTATATAATTGTGGAATTATTTTAGAGACTATTGTCTGGTCACTGGTTGTGCTTCTTATCATTGAGATGTCTTGGCCAGTTTTCACTTAGAGAGCACGTGAAATATAGCATGTGTACACACCCACACATACAGTACTCATACACAAGCAGTATGATCTGTGTGTATGTGGACCTATATGTGTATGAAAATGGTTTGGGTATTTCTATGTATGTGTACATATATCTCCCCTAGATATATGTATACATATATCCTGATTTCCTTCCAATCCTCCCAGTTCTTTTCACTTCATGGTTCTTTCCTCTCTTTTCTCTTTCCACATTTGAATATCTCCTCTCTCAGTGAGAGATCTGGCTCCCAACAACATCACCTTACCCATCTGTTCCATTCTTACAAGAATCTGAAAGGTGGTGGGCTACAGTGGCTCAGCAGGCAAGAATGCTTACCTGCCATGCCAGAGGACCTGGATTCAATTCCCGTTCCCCGTGCCTGCCCATGTAAAAAAAAAAAAAAAAAAAAAAAAGAATCTGAAAGGGTTTCTGACCCTTGTGACTAACCTTCACTGGCTTACATATTTTCTCTTCTTCACAGGCAAAGGGGCCTCCAATGCCACCACACAGGATCACTGATGTGTCAACTTAGCTTGGTTGGCCTCTATCTCTTTTTCAGAGTCTTCTGGGTAAAGTGGAACCTCAAACAACTCAAGATGGTTGCTATACCCATCAACCATTTCATTTTCACGTCTCCTCCTTTTGGTCTTGGGAGTTCGGGACTCCCCAAAGATCAAGGGGGTTATCTTGTTGATTTGGTAACCTAGGAATACAGGTGAAACAAAAGACAGTCCAGGGGCTTTCTACTGTTGCAAATGACTGGGACATAGCGGAACAGAAGCACAAACATAATTGTGGGGAGATTACGAAGACCACGAAGTGTCGGGAGGCAGAAGCTCTTAGTGGACTCACAACAATCACCTGGTCATGGGATCATATTGCACAAACACTTGGCTTCCCTGAAGATTTCTCAAGTGTTTGTCCAAGCGGTCCAGGGGTGTTAACCCAGGTACAACAGCAAGTGTTGGTGACCGTGCATAGATCTTTTTCTTCAGCTATAAAATAGTCCAGGTGAGCCTGTTATCCAAAAGTACATTAGCAAGGGAATTAGGAGAAAGTTGTAAGCCTTTGGGACCTTCCAGAGTTTCCGACACAGTTTTCAAGGGTGGTGGTTAGGTTGTCAATGGTAGGTCTACAGCAAATGAATCCAGCCTCTGGGACATTCATTCCAACTGGAGTCCCAATTCCAGTTTGAGTCTGATGGCTCACCATGAGCTCATATGGCTCTGGTAAAGGTTAAAGTTGGGGTACATTAAGTGTCTGATTGTGCACTTCTCCATAAAAAGTATATTTTTGACACAATGGAAGGCAAGAGCTCCTTGGGTGGAGGTGCAGAGAAAGATATAATTAGCAGGTAGACAGTGACATTTTGATTGGAAACTTCAAGTGGGAAGAGGTCATAAGGGGGATTTAAGGTGAGGTTACATGATGTCCACCTGGAAATGGGAGAAGCAGCAGTGCTTCTCAAGGACAACACTTTGCTTGACAACACGTGAAGGCAAAAACTTCTCTAAGCGACCTGTTGCTAAAGAATTCATTTGTTTCTGATAAGTTTTATCAGTGGTGATACTGATTTGTAAGCAGGGATTTTCTGATGTAGGAATTGCTCTCTGACATGAACTCTTTGGCTGCAGTCCTGAGTTTGTTAGACAGGAGGGTTTGGGGCCAAGGGATAAAGTTGGCTAGTGCAATTCCTGTCGGCATTGAGACAGAAGCTTGAGGGCTGCTGTGAAAGATCAATCATTTTGTCAAGTTTTCTCCAGTAGCCACAATTTGAGGTATTTGAATGATGGCATTATTAGACCAGTGTTTGAAACAAATGGAGAAAGCATTAGGATGAGGAAAAGAATGAGAGGGTTTGAGGCTAAGCTATTCATTACAGAGTGGATTAGGTGGACAAGAGCAGTAAGGACAACAGATACAGAATGACAAATTTAATAGGACGCTATTGGTGTTGTACTAGCTAGCACAGCTAGGATAAGATAGCACTGTCAGCAAGGATCTTTTTGCTCTCTGGGAGGAAGATTATGCATTAGATAACCTAGTCAGTTAAGGAACTGGACAAAAGAATTTTAAATATACTCAGCCCATATCTGGGACTTTGTAAAGCAGTCTACTTCTGATGCCTGCAGCCTTATTAAGAGGTAAGGTGAGGGAAGCTGTTTCTGTCTCTCACTTGAAATGCTGCCCAGGTGGTTCTGTTTCTCCCTGAAAAAAAACTTCATTTGAGCTTCTTTGTCTCATCTTTGGAAGAAAGTTCCAAAGTACCCCTCTAGACTCACCCTGCAAACTTCACCTCTGATGATGGCCATATCGTCCATAGAGGAAACTGGAACTTCATTCCCACACAGCTCACTAAACAGCCAGAACCAAAATCCTCCTCTCCCAGTTCACAACCTAGTTGTCTTGTCAATAATTCGAGAATACATGAATCATGTCTCCCAATCTGAGAAGGAGCAGAAACAACTTCTTCCCTCCCATAGCACCTCCTCAAGAATATGTGAATGAGGTCTCCCAATCTGAGATGCAGCAGAAACAACTTTTTCTCCTGTCCACAGCACCTCCAGTCACCCCCCAAATTTTCACCCTCAGGATGACTAGGCCCCATTTTAAGCCAGAAGCAGTTACAGAAAACGGACCATCGCCCCATTCCCCCTATTACCAAAAGGACCAGAATGTTAGGCCCTGGAGGTCAGGACCCATTCCCCCATGATCCCTGACAAATATTTGAGAAAGCCTCTCCCATCCCAGTCCACACCAGCCCACATCTCCTTCACCCTCCAGCAGGTTCCCTCTTGAGATAAACTCCCACTACTCAACCTGGACCATCCAACAGTTACAACACTGCCTAACTAAGGCAGCATTTAAATTTTAAACTTCCCCAGTGGAAGGTCTCCAATTCCCAAAAACCCGTCAATGAAAACCCACCTATCCCCTACTGCCAATCCCCTACCTCCAAGTCATAAAAAACCTACGTCTCCCACCTCAGGGCAGCCGTTTCGCTCTCTCTTAAATGCTGCCTGGGTGGCTGTGTTTCTCTGTGAAATAAAACTTTGCCTGAACTTTTACATGTCAAAAAAAGAAAAAAAAGATGCAGTAGACTCATATATCCAGTGGGCAGGTGGGGTGGGGGTGGGGGGTGGGGACTTTCTTTAGGTGTTACAAGTGTATCCAAAGTCTACGCCCTTCAGTTGTGCTACAGTAGGAGTTGTCAGGAGCACTGGGTATGGTCCTCTCCACCATGGCTAGAGGAACTGTTTCCTTAGTTGACGTTTCAGGTATACCCACTCTCTGGGATGTACTGGAAGACCGAGATTGACCAATGCACCTGTAGAGACCCAGAAATGTTTTTGGGCATCTCAGATATTACTTGGGACAACTTCTCGCATTAAGAGGACAGGGTGGCTTGACTCTACCTTTTTGGCCCAGGGGAAAAGTAGCACTCATCTTCCAGTGACTATTTCATAAGGGGACAGCTTATGTGGTACAAAAGGTCTTCCTCAATTTCATGATGCCTACAGGCAGGAATTTATTCAAAGGCAGGGAGAATTGTTCAATTATCTTTCTTAATTACATCTTAATGACATCATAGGTGCATTCCACTAAGCCTGAAGACTGTGGATGATAGGTGCAGTGGAGCCACTGAAAGACTGGGGAGTAGGAAAGCAACCCTGCAAGGGACTGGCCTGTACGATGAGACCTCTATTGCTTGGATTTTTCTAGGGACACTCCAGCAGGGGATGATCTTTTCTATTTGAATTCTAGCTACTAAAGTAGTTGTGGCTTTTCTTACTTGAAAACTTCAACCCATTTGGAAAACATATAGACCATAACTACACAATACTTGTGGATCTGACAGGGAGTGAGTAGGATGAAGTCAATTTGCAATACTTTGAATGTGCCTCTGGGCTGGAGTTGCATTTGCCACTTGGAAGGTGGAAAGGCGGGGAATTTGGTGTGGTGGTGACAAATTATGAATAAATCTACAATGCTTTTCTTGAGAACACTGTGAAGGCAAAAACTTCTTCCAGTGACCCTGTTGCTACAGAATTAATTTGTTTCTGATACGCTTTTGAGAATGCCTTCCTGAATCTCACTCACCAGTATTTTGGGGGTAGTTTTTTGAGGTTTTCTGAGCCCCAGCAAGTAGGGTTATGTAGGAATCTCATCATTGGAAATATAAGCACTTTTGGGAACACTATGAGTCCATTTGGTCCTCTCCATAGCCCCAAGTGGAGGCTGTTTTTACTATTGCTACTGCACTTGGCAACAGGAGGTAAGTTAGCAACCTAACAATCCAGTTTCTTTTATTCACAGGTTACTCAGATGTCAGCAGACCCCTGTGGTTCCATAACCATGCCAGTTTCAATATGTTGTTTACCCCAGAAAAGCTAATCCTCATTCAGTATTGCTGGGTGGGAGCTTTTTCACTGTTTACAAGTTTTGACTTGTACATTGATAGGGGAGCATTGGATAATACTCTGGTATTGGTAGCATCAAGGGCCAACAGTTTAGAGGGAACAGAGAGAAGGGCATCAAATGGGGATGTTAGGGTTGACATCTTTGCACATGTGAGAGGGTACAGGTATGAGCTACAAGCATTATGAGAGACAATGATAATAATGATAAATGTCAATCCGGTCTCAGGGTTGACATTTAATGAACGCATGAAAATGGGGAAAATGTCATGGCCTAGGATGCAAGTGTCTGAGTTAGGAGAGAGTAGAAAAGGCTGAGTTCCTTTGAGCTTTCCAAGTACAAAGGGAAGAGGCTGGGAAAAAGGTACAGAGAAGGGGTGACTTGAAAGCCTCACAATATTAATGGTTTGTGTACTCTAGTGTCTCATGGGACAACAGATTGGGGTTTCGATGGGACAGAGTAGCCCCAAAGTCTTCAAGAATGGAGAGGGAGCAGCCACAGACAGTTATGGAAACATCTCCAAGGAATGTTGCAGAGACTGTGCTGACTTGGTAGTTTCCTGCTCCCCTGAAGCACCTTCAGGCTGAGTGGTTTGGGTGTAAAGGAGGGCTGGGAAGTAAAGGCACATGCTAGAATCATCTGGTGAAGATCCTGGTAGCAGGAAGTGTGCACCAGGGCTCCTTACACAGATATTTTCTCTGCCATTCCTTTCTCCAATGATCTGAGAGTAGTGACTGCTGCCTGTTTTTGAGGCTGTAGGCTTCGGATTGCTCCAAAATGGTAGGGCAGGCAAATGGGGCAACTTATTTTGTCCAGCCTGATGTTGACTTCTTGTAAACTTAAAACATTATTCTTTTTATTTATTTATTTATTTGCTCTAATCTCAAAGTCTTGGAACTTAGCCTTAGTTTGAAGTATGGACTGTATGTCCACTGTTTACCTGTCAAGAATATAATACACGAATGAAGTTGAGACTTCAGGGAGTATCATTTCTGATAGCACAGATTGATAATTGACTAAATCTCCAGGGTGGTCATGAGTTAGTCTAGCACTGGCATTATCACTTTCAGTGAATGGGCAACTGGCAAGCCTCTCAGTATTAATGGTTTGTGTACTCTAAAGGGTCTCACAGGACAACAGACTGGGGTTTAGGTGGGACAGAGTAACCCCAGAGTCTACAAGAATGGAGAGAGGGCACAGTGTTCATAAACAAATTCTTCCCCTTTGTGTTTAATTGCTTGAACTTTGGACAGGTCTACCAGTCAGGGAAAGGCAGATATGATGACTCTCAGAAGGGTATCTGTGAGCTCGGAGACTATTTTGAAGTCTTAGTCAAGAGTGAAATCTATTTATCATGTGAAATAAAATCAGCGATCCTAATCGAAAAAAAGCATTTGACAAAATTCAACATCCTTTCTTGAGGAAAACACATCCAAGGATAGGAATAGAAGGGAACTTCCTCAACACGATAAAGGGAATATATGAAAAACCCACAGCTAACATCATCCTCAATGGGGAAAGACTGAAAGCTTTCCCTCAAAGACCAGAAACAAGACAAAGATGAAGCACATAACAACATGGTTGAATGTTGAGCATATTATGCTGAGTGAAATTAGCCAGAAACAAAAGGACAAATACTGCAGGGTCTCAATAATATGAACTAATATTAATGAGTGAACTTTGAAAACTGAATTTAAAAATACAAATTATCATGAGATTGAAATGAGCGTATAGATTGGGCAATTGGTGCTGAAAGGATACAGATTGTGCAATTGGACTAATTGTAAAAGTTCAGAAATGGATAGGACAATACTGCCTGATTGTAGCCGAATAATGTAAGTACACTGAAAGAAGCGCAATGTGAATATGATGCAGGGAGAAGGCCTGGGGCACACATAAAACCAAAAGGAAAGATGGAGGATAAAGACTGGGACAGTATAATTTAGGAATGCCTAGAGGGGAAACGATGGTGAGTAAATGTACAAATAAAAAAAGATTTTGCTTGAAGGAGAACAAATGAATGTCAACATTGCAGGGCACTGAAAATAGATAATATAAAAGAAAATCACCATTAATGGAAACCAGGGTCCACAGTCAACAGTAACATAATAACATGTTCCCACTGAATGTAACAAAGGCATTATGCCAAAACTAAAGGTGAATGGGCAGGGGGCAAGGGGGAGGGGTATGGATTCTCATCTCATTCTCATGTCATCCAGCTGAGATGAGAATGTACCATCACATAGGTTATGTTGGGAAAGGCATACACCTGGGCTGCACCCGGGACTGAGTCTGAGAAGGGAGGGGAGGCTGTGGGCCTCAGCCAGGAACAGGTCCCCACAGACTCTGAGAATGTAGGTTTTCTCCACAGCTGTGTGCAATTTGAGAGTCTATAAACTCATTCTTTCTACATGAGCTGCTCTAAACCTAACAATTATGAGAAGCGTAATAGATAATATAAAGTCTTTTGCAAAAAAAAAATAATAATCTAAACTTCAGGCAATGCTGTTGTCTGTTGCTGCTCACACAGGAGGCTGGGAGCACGAGTGACATTTTCACTATTCTCCCCTTTCTGGTTCAGGCTGAACTATTACCTGACTCTGGTTAACTGGGACACAGCTGCACCCACTTAAGCCAGACTGGGAAGAATGCATTGGGTTCCTAACTCAGTGAGGAGGGGCTAGGACAGTGATGGGAGACTTTGACAGCAGACACAGAGACCCTGATGCTGGCTGTGCCCCTGAGAGCTGAGCCACCTCAAGGGCGTCCTCAGTCTTTTGCTCTGGCTGTTCCTTATCTGTGTACATGGTGGGGACCTTCCACTGCATGGACGGTTGTTGAGGGTAGAAAGGACATTGGTAAGGAGCTGGCAGGAGACCAGTAGTGGACAGCACACCAGGCAGTTCGAAGACACCTTGCTGTTGCCAGGCTAATGCTGAAAATCTGAAAAAAAAAATCTGCTTCCACATTTTCAGTGAGCGGTTCACCGAAATCGAAGCTACCAAATGATTTTTTTCTGGTTCAAATGCCAGAGCCTTCCTTGTGGATGGAAACCCCTCTGACAGCTGCTGTTCACTGAACTCTGCCAGTGGGCCCTGCCACACACCTGGCTCCTAGGGCAGGACCTGAGCTTGGGTTCTGGGGCTGGTCCTGCCCAAGTTGTCCCTGAGTCTCAGGGATTGTCATGCTGCTGCCAGCTGAGCCCTTCACTGTCTCCCCTGAGCCTTCACTTCATTCGTCCCCCTTTAAAGATCAGTGCTCTGAGCATGAGGACAGCTGGTCACCTCCAGTGGCCCTGTGCCTTGCACCCATGTGCTTCTGGGCTTCCTGCCTCTTCCACCTGCTTTTCCACCTGAGCATCTGTTAGGCATACGAGGAAGGGTCCCAAACCATTGTGTGTGTATATTCTGGGACCCCAAGTAGGAAGAATCAGCACCTCCTGCAACCACAACCATAGAGCTTTGAAGCTCACCCAACAGGCAGGCATGGGTAAGGGCACCACAGTGGAGGACAGGCTAGAGGAAATCATGCCTGGGAGTAGGACCAGAGATTTAAGATCCAGTCACAGCACCTGCACACTGGACACCTTGGTGGAGTCACCCCATCTCTCTAAGCCCCCATATCTTCTACTGCAATAGGAGAAACTTTCTCCACCTGTGACATGGTGGAGACGACATAGAAGACCCAAATCCTCTTTGAGGCTGTCCTCACTCCCAGCCCAGGCCCACATGTCTGCACCTCCCTGGCTTGTAGATGCCCTCCTAGAGGGTCCTTAGGACCTGGGCTCTAGGAGGTGGGCTAAGACCACTTCTCTCTCACCTGAAGTCCAGATCAACTTTCACATCAACAAGTTATCATGGTAATTTTTCTGTTTTTACATGGACAGCCACCAGGAACTGAACCCACTCACAATCTTTTTTGAGCAACGTGCCAGAAGGCAGAGAACCAGGGAAAAGTTTCAGTGAAATTGAGGAAGAGGAAGATTGCCCTCTTCATACCTTGTAAGACTTTTACTCGCAACCAGTTTTTTAGGAACATGCAGTAGACTTTCTTTTTTAAAACTATTTTCATAATTTCTTTACTAGACTTTATGGGTGTGGGCCCATGAGGAAGAGACCCATGCTCCTGCATTTGTATATTATAGGCATGCAGAGCGAAAGAGTCAGCACCTCCTTCCGTCCAGGAACATAGAGCTTTATGTCTCACCCAACAGCTGGGAGTGGGGATGAGTGCAGTGGAGGAGTGATTAGAGGGAGTCAGGTTTGGGGGCAGGATGCATGGTTTAAGATTCAGGTTCTGTCTCAGCATGCTGGTCACCTGTGCGGAATCACCCCATGTCTCCGAGCTGCCATTTATTGTTCTGTTAAAGGGACAAACTGGAGGAGAACGTGCTCAGGACCCAGTCTTCTTTCAGTGACATCCTCCCTCACAGCCCGGGGCCACGTGTCTGCACCTCCCTGGACTCCAACTGCCCCCATAGAGGGTCCTTAGGCCCTGGGGCTCTAAGACTAACTGCCTAGGCTTCCACCCAGTTTCACTGTGGGGTGTCCTCAGTGCTCACCAACATTGTCACAGAGGGCACACATTAGTGAAGGGGTTCAACAAAATTGCACAGGAGAAACACTGTCCTGTCCTCACCTCCCAAAACGTTCCCAGACTTATCTCCAATCTGTGAAGTCCTCTCTGAACTGATGCTCATCATTTCTAAAGACAAGACCAACAGCTTAAATTTCAATTCCCCATCTCGAAATTCACTGCACTACTCTATTGGAATCTCTTGGAAGAGAAAGGATTCATAACTACCACAGGGATAGATTTTGAGAAAATATATAATGTACAGTGTTGACTTAATCTGTGCAAAATGAACTATGTACACTTCTCAAGAAGGACAAGAAGGTAGACTTTTCCTTCCCACAGGATTCCCCCAGGACTGCACCTGCCTGAAACACAAGTCCATGTGAAGGGAGGAGAAGGATGCAAGACCTCTCAGCACAGTGATAACAAGAAGACTCTACATCCTAAATACTGTTCATAAGATCAAAAATTAACACCAGGAAATGAACCAAGACTCAACCAAAGAGCAGGTAAAGAAAGGGGAAGGGTAACTGGTGATTCAAGTCCAATAAAATAAGCAGCTTTTCAGGACATGGTTACCCTTGAAAATTAACCCCTCTGGGACCTGACCTGCGCCATTTCACAGAGGCGACATCATGCCTGCAATCACATTTCCATGCTCCATGCAGTTCCTGTCTACCTCCTGTCACAGCTCAGCATGAACTCGACCATCCATCACAGCACAGAAGCAGGAAACACAGAATCTTAGCTGCGTATGGGTGGGTGTCCTTGCTCATAGTGAAGGTCTCGGGCTGACAGTCCGAGGTCAAACAGAGGCAGTGCCTAACACTGACAAGTGCACAGGGCTTTACAGTTTGCTCCTTTAGTGCCCTGCAGAGGCGGGTGGGGAAGATGCAAAAACTTCCGTAACGTGGGCTGAGTGGATGTCAACCATGTACACAAGGCCTCCTGGCAACCCAGAAACTGCTGACAGAGGAGAGTTCATGGAAAATTTCACTGGGGAAATAAAATATGAATCGAGATTGGGAGGAGCATCACAAACATGCTTACCTTACTGGAGACAAGGGGAATTCCTGGCAGGGGAGAAGTCCCAAGGCAGCTGGTTCACAGGGAACCAGAGGCTGTCACTGAGCAGAACCACAGGCAGAGTCCCACGCACCATGATGAAGGAACCATCATGGCACATTCTGGGAACACACTGAGGTCTCCCCAAGGTGGAGGGACTCAAGAGACACGCAATATGGGCTTCCCTAGACACCAGATTTTCTTCAGGAAAACTTTTCCTCCTCATTAAGATGGAGAAATGCAGCTTTAGATGAGCCTAGAACATGGAAACGAAGAAACATCATCAAGCTGTGCCTGAAATGACATCTGAGGCACCAGCTTTAATAAATCCCCTCTAAAGATACAAATGTCCACATGGACTGTGATAAGAACAGAGATTTAAAAAGTCTCCCTTCCGCCCATGATCTCAAAACCATCTAAAATATTCTTTCAGGAAACAGAAAGGAAATGAAATCTGTTTGGGGATTTTAACTTCACTAAGAGTCCTTGGATCAGACCAATTATGAGATAGGGATACAGGAGACCCATGGGCTGGGAGACTGATTTGCACAGTTCTTTTCATGCCCTCTCCTCTCCCTCTGCATGGACTCCATCCTCTCAAATATGTCTGAAAAATTCTAGTAAAGCGAATTCTCTTTCTTTTAGAATGGGCACAAATCACTGGCACTAAGTAAACCCATCACAGAATTTCTTCAAAGAGAATGTAAGGGCCACCCATTGCATGAATATCTGACACCTTTGAGGCTTGGGGACCTAGAGTGCTGATGGCTTGGTGGGTTCATGACACTTACGATATACGAAGGACAGCTTCACTGCAGACATGGATGGACAAATATACACCATTTACCTAGGTGAAGCCACACATTACTTTCAATGTTGAATCGATTCCCTCTGCTGCTCTAACAATTGAACTAAGTCCACAGGGCAGGATACTGCTGCCGTCCAATAAAGCCTGTGTCCTGATCACTGCCCATGCCGAGATTCGTCCTATATGTTCTTTCAGTTCAGTCTATTTGGAAAGCCTTTTCCAGAAGGCATCTGTTGCAACACAGCACAGAGATAGTGCTGATTAAGAGGAAAACAGCCCCTGACTTTGGGGGCTGTGGTGCTAGGAGACAGGAACCATGTTGCAGGACATCAAAATCAAAGTCCGTGTGGAAACATGAGGGTGGTGGGAGAAAGCAAAGGGGTATATCTACCACTCATAATCGAGTCTGATTTCCTTCCATCAACAGATTTACACAAACATGCCCCTGACCTGGTTGCTTTTGAAGGACTGTTGGTTCTTTCCAAGTTAGGCAATTAGGCTTGCCACGTCTAGAGATGATGTAACAACATTCCCACTCATTGAATTATCCTGTTTTCTGACGCAGTCAATCCAAAGCAAACACTTCCTTAAACACTCCCTTAAACCACTGTAACCCCAAATCCTTAGGGAAAAACAATTCTAATACCTTCTGAGATCACCCCACTGCTTCTGCAGGTGTGTATTCTCCTATTGCAATGAGTAACGCCTCCAACTTTATTCGAATGCTGGTGTGTTTTTCTAACTTTCTTTTACAGAAGGGTGGTTTGGCTGAAGTATGTGGAAAGGGTCTATTAAAACAGAGAGTGAAACCTGGGTCGAAACTGTAATTTTCCCTGGAACATTCAGGAATGGCATCAAGACACAGAGAAAACAGTGACCAGAACATAGAGAACAAAGCAGGGTGCACTGGCACAGTTTGTTCCTGGCAGTGGTAAAAGTCTATGCCAGGATCAAAGGCTTGAGCATGCAAGATGCATTCTGCATCCTGCCATGTCCAGATTGGTAAGGCAACCCCGTCAGGGCAAGGGACAAACATAGTATGGCCAACCCCAAGCACAGGAGCTTCATCCATCTTCTCAAAACGAACAGCTCTCCTCAAAGGCCTTATTGCTATTCTGGTGGAAAAGTGTTCATTTGTTTGCACTGACCACCAAGCCCTTCCCCCAGTGAGAGATGAAAACACCCCTGACTCTATATACCTAGGTTGGATCCAGCGGAGCACATACTGGCAAGACCCTGAACTCTCAGCTGGGTGGTGGTTGGGTGCATTTTCAACGAGCATTTCCAGGGAGATCACCCGGAAGGCAAGAAGCCCCCAGCACCGGCAGCTTCTTAGTCTGAGGGTTCCTGGGGGCTCCCCGGAGCTGCAGAGAGCGAAAGCAGGAAGGGTGGGGACTCAGGACCGAGATCCCAGTACTGCTTTCTCTGCACAGCAGGTCTAGTCTCCCAACATTCCTTTTAGAAATGATCCATGTGAGAAATTCTGAGAGAAAAAGAAGGTTATAAACAGCCGCTTCCACCCAGGGCTGGAGGGGGAGAGCGGAGACGAACAGGCAGGCTCACGAAGCTCCTCCGGGGGAGTCCGGGGCCCTGGTCTGAAAAGGGCTGAGACAGGGCCGAGGAGCAGAACCAATGGGGCTTTGTGACCAGACGCGGGAAATCGGCTCTCCCCGGCCCTAAGGGCCGGCTCGGGCGCTCACTGGGCTCCAGATGGGGGGCGGCCTCTGGTCTGCGCCTCGCGCCCCGGAACATCACTGCCCCCAAACACCACAACCTCCTCTCTGGACCTCCTCCAGCCATTTACATCTCCTCCAAGCGCAGGCGCATAGCCGGCCTCCACTTGACCAATCAGCGATCTGCTCCTCCAACAGGGAAAACAATCTATCGATCCTACTCGCCATTCAAGACAGAGGAAGTAGAGTGTCGATGAACGGTCCAGGGGGAGCCAGACGGCCTGGTTTAGGGGCCCTGGTCTGTAACTGTGGGTCTCTAGAAGATTGGGTTCTATGGCAAAGGAGGAAGACCGCGAACATTTCACATAATTGAAGAATATATTTTCTGTTTTTGCCTCCTCCCCTCGCAAATGATGTGTTAGCCTAATTCCCTCTCAAGGTCTGTGGCCAGAACCTTCGAAAGACTGAGTCGGTGAGGGCGGTGTAGAGGCTCCGCATATATTATATGGTGGCTTCAGACCCGGGGTCTGCCACACGCCTGGGTCAGCTGTGGATGTTCTCGCCCTGCTCCCAGGCATCCAAGCCAGAGTGAATTTAGCATCACCTTGACCCTATAAAACCTCTGTGAGGTCAGGAGAGAATCCGTAACACTTGCAAATGGAGGAGGCACAGGAAGACAGCTTCAAGTGGATTTCGTAGGATTGTGTGTTTGTCTTGCCAAAAGGGTCTGCAACTGTACATTCCGCTTTGTGAACCGCAAAGAGTGATGCACACTCTGAACCACAGCGCATGGGTATGGGCTGTCAGAGTATGGAGGCATCGAGGAGAGCAAAGTAATCCATCAAACATAGAACTAGGGCAAAGCATAGAGGCCAGAGGCTAGACTCAGGTTTCATTACTAGAATAATAATAATCCTGGGATAGGTTCCAGTTGTTTTAAAATACATTACTTAATGCAAACCATACTCTTAAACTTAAGTCCCTGGTCTCTTACAACAGAAGTGAGTTGGTGGAAATAATTGTTCTCTTTTTATTCATGAGAAATCCAGACAGTAAAGTGAGCTGCCAAAGTCAACCAACTATTACAAGATGTGTAACAGTTTGAACAAAAGATTAACAAATCCAAAATCCCTGAAACTATTATCTGGTGACCTATCCCTATAGAAGGAGGTGCTGGCCCTACTGAGCTAGAGCCCTCTTTCCCATCATTCCACCAAGTCCCCAAGGAATGAAAGAACCCACAGGGGATCCGTGGAGACAGGGGTGACAGGGCTGAGTGCCCCTTTCTCCCACCAGTACAGTGAAACAGGCAGACACATGGCAGGCTGCTGGTAAGACTGGGGAAGAAACAGGAAGGGAAGGAAGAGGGGGCCATGAGAGCCCCATGTCCGGACGTGCATTCTAATCCTGGCTCCCTGCTATGGAGGCTTCACGTTCACCATGGGCCAACACCAGGTCAGCACACAAGTAGCACAGGGACTCAGTCCAGTAGAAAAGCACTAAAAGTCATGTGGAAAGGCTCTCAGGAGCAAAAGTTGTTTGCTGGCTGGGGGCTGGTGTGGGACTTTGTCCAGATCACTAGTCTGTGCTCTAATGTGAGAGAGGCCAAAGGAGGACACCATCAACTTGTGTGGATTCCTCCAGGGGCTTAAACTACAATGCAGAAACATGTCCTTCTCCCCGTGCCTGGTGCATTTTCTACAGCACCTGCTAAACACTTTTGATGGAGCACAGATGCATGGGCCATATACTGTGTACGTTCAGAAAACTATGTTACACTTCCTCAACAGGACTGGGCCTTCAAGATGCAAACAGTGTGGCAGAAATTAAACAGTAGTTAAAGCATTCAGCATCCATGCCAGACATCAGGAAGTAGGAAAAGGCCCCAGAGAGTCAAAGTGTGGTGATCCCACATCTTAGGTCTACTTCAGACAAATACTTGGGAATGAGGACATGGGCCCATCCCTGGGACCCATCTGAAGTCCAGCCACCTGGGTTCAAATTTTGGCTTCTTCCATATCTCAGTGTGTGAGTTCAGTAGGCTGGGTGAACTCACTCAGCTACCTACATGTACTAGGCATTGTCCCAATACACACACCATAAGATACCTGAAGGTACCGAGATGATGTCTGGGAGCTTGCTGAGTTCTGTACTCTGCAGGTAGGAGTTGAGTGAGAAGAGATCCATGACTATCCTCCTGTTAGCAGGGATTGTGGGCAGGAAAGAATTCCTGCCCAGTCTGGATTCCAGCCCTTAACAGGAAGATGCCCACCATGTGCTCCTCTTACCCCGATGGGCCTGACCTTCCCTCCTTGGGCCTGGGCTGTAAGGGCCTGACCTTCCCTCCTTGGGCCTGGGCTGTAAGCAGAGCACATAAGGGATATGCCCACTTCTCACACAATGCGTCTACTTCAGGTCCCACTTGAAGAGTTATGTGTTGAAGCACCAGAGACTGACAACATCTACACCTGTTGACAGGCGTGGCAGCTGAGAATCAGAGCGTTCAAGTGTGGATAGTTCAACATCCCCAGGTGGCAGTGTGTCCTGGACATAAAGTCCTGGTTTCAAGTCCTGTTCTCCACCTGTGGGGACCTGGACAGGTCTCCCTGCACTTGAAAACCTTGGTTTACTGCACTGTCCAATCAGATCGTGATTCTGGCAGTGACCTCACCAAGTCATTGTCAGGGCAACTGCAGATTGTTTTTAAAGACACTGCGTGGTGACTGGGCAGTTAGGGTGGAGGTTGATTTGCTACAGGCGGATCTGCCCCTCCCAAGGCCTATGGAGATGTGGAAGTTGTGGCTGCGATTCCACGAAGATGGGAAGCTGAAAAAGAAGCCAATTGGGACCACAAGTTTGGGCGGGCAGCAGCAGGTTTTCCCACAGCCCTGCCTCCCAGACGAGTGTGACGTGGACATGGAAAGTCAGGAGAAACAGATCTACTCACCCTGAGTGTCAACTCTGGAAACCTGTCCCTTACTACTTCTCATATAAACCTCACATTCTCCCGTCACATAGGGTCTGGACAGACATCTCCCACAACAACAGCTATTTAACCCTCAGTCCTCATAGTGCCTGCAGGCCAAGAAGAAGCTTCTGGACACCTTGAAGGGACTTGAGTCCTCAGTCCTCTAAGAGGGACTATTACCTCATTGCCTCCAAGTACCAGCTTCTTAAAACCCAGAGCTGACCATACCAGGGAGGGGAGAACATCCTGCCCCTCCTACCCTGTGTGAGGGCTTGTGATAGCAAGTGGGAGGGACAGACCTAGCTCTGTGCTCATGTCACACTCAACCAGACCCTGTCTTGCCACCCATATGTGAGGTTGCTGTGCAGGCAGAGCTTTCAGTGCTATAGAAGGTGCAGATTTATTATCAGAAGGAGCATTTAGGTACAAGACCCTCCCTCGTGCCACCATCTTGAGCAGTAGCTTCATGTCCCTGGGAATGGGTGGATTTGGAGGGAGGAAGTCACCATGGTGCCCAGGACATGGGGTGTACTTACTTGATCTGGACCTGTGAACTGGCCAACATGAGGTCTGGGCTCACAGGAGAAATTTGAAAGAATCCTGTGAACTCCTTTAGAAGATCAACCTAGACCTGGCCACCTGCACTTTCCCTTCGAACCTGGGTGTGGTGGGGACAGTCATGTATATGACGAGGGCTTGGTTCGCTCCATGAGGGACATGTGTGCCATCCATGCTGTATGACTCAAGCCTTGGTCTTTCAACCTAAAACAACTGGGACTAGGCAAGGCTCCCTGGGTTCAAGAAGCACCCAATGCCCTGTGGTCTCTGCCTCGGGCCCCTCACCAGGAAACCCTTCCCTTCCTCCCCTGCAGACAGTATAACTGGCTCCTGGCAGTGATAAATGGCAGCATCAGCGTAGACCCCAGGTCATGGAGCACGTGGCCAGTTAAGAGGGCTGGTCCTGCATCCATGTGGGATACCAGCCCCTGGGGTCCCTAGAAAGAGTCCAGACCCAACACATGTGCATCTCCAGGTAAGCGCTAACAGGCCCTGGGTGGGTGCCGGGGTCCCTGCATCTACCCATACAGCTGGACCAGGGCTGGCCAATAAACAAGATGCAGTTAAATATGTTATTTCCTCAGTTCTAGGGCTTGTGGCCCAGTACTGATTCACACCTTGAAGGATGTGAACTTCACTGTCCTTGCTTACTAGGCTGGCTGGTGGCAATTGTCTTTTCTAAAACCTTGCTAATTCCTCTCTCCCTCACGAGACGCACACTTCTCAGGGCAACTACCCATGTAGACTGCAGGACTGTGCTTAGCTACCTCTTCGTTAACGAAGGTGTGATCTGCATCCACCTCCAAAAGTCCTTCCCCTCTCTCGACTCATCTCCTCATAATTCCAGAAGGGGGTTGTATAGGGGCTGCTCTTTCTCCATAAACCACCCCCTGCACTGTCTTCCACTCTCCTCAAAAGTGAGAGGATTCCTGACCTGGGACAACCCCCTTTTTGCACATAGACACAACTCCCATGTGAAAATTGTAAGGGTGCATGTGCAGGTGAGTGAGAATAGAAGCAGTTTAGGAACACTCTTGAAGACGAAGTTCATTGGGAAGGAAGAACAGTCGAGTTGGGGAGGCATAAGGGAAGTTGTCTGATTGAATGGTGGGACTCTAGGCACAAACCAGGTTGGAGACCATGTTATCCACATTAGATTTTTTTTTCTAGAGGCCGCACTGGGAATTGAGCCTTGGTCTCTGGCATGGCAGGCAAGAACTCTGCCTGCTGAGCCACTGTGACCCACCCTCCACATTAGATTTTATGCAGATTTTCCTAGGAGTTGGTTTCCATACCTTGGCTGGGCACAGAGGCAGCTGACAGATTCAAAGTGGACTGTGCATCCTGGGCTGCCCCCTCAGGCCTGATGTATCCCCACTCACTGCTCTGTACTCACAGTGGGTACAATAAAAGGAAGGGGGGACCCCAGAGAATATATAGGAGCTAGCGATCTCATTTTGCTCTACTGAGTGTGATGTCCCCAACCTCTTCCCCAGTCCCTTGGATGGTAGGGTCGCAGTTCATGGACGTTTGGTGAAGATCATGGGCTACCTTTTATTCAATGTGCCAGGGATATTGTCACCCTGGGCTAGGGGAACCTTCTAGTGCAGCTCCCTGAAGTAGCCCATGGTTCCCTGTTTCCTCAGATCCTCTGGGCACTTCTGGACACGCCTTCTTCTCCAACTCCAGCCTGGCACCACTGGGGATCACCCATTGCATGAAGAAGCTGAACAAGCACTTGGTGGGTACTTTCCTGAAGTTTCTGCAGATGTGGATCAGGAGCCGAATGCTAGGGGCATCCTCCCTCTTCACCACTCTTGTGCCAGGCAGGACCCCTCTCCAGACTGAGGATGCTGTTGTACTTGTTGTGGTAGCCAAGCCATCATGGGGGGATGTCTCCATTCTCAGATCACAGGTGCCTTTCCCAGACCAAGGTGGATTGAGTTGCTGAACCCTGGAGTGGGCCATTAACAGTTTCTAAGACAACTGGTGGTGTTTGGACATGGTCAAGGGAACCCCAGTAGCACCTTTCTTTTATCAACCTCATGGGGAACGGGAGGCAGGCTAAGGGTATCTCTTGAGCTGAGGAGCAGCGTTACACTTTAGAACATGTCTGGGGCTTGGTCATTGCCCGAATCTCTCTCTGAACCTCAAAGATGTGGTAGGTGATTAACACCCTTCATTTTCTTGGCTGACCACTCCTCCTGTCACCACAGGAACGACTCCTAAATGGGCCCATCTGTGGCAATCAGGTGGGAACAGGTATCCAGTGCACCCCAGCAGGCAGCACCTGTGTGAACCAGAACAAGCATTGCCGTGAGCCCCGCTGCACAGAGGTCCCCTATCTGGGACCCATAGGGGTCCACACTGCATACCTGGTGGTGAGTGTCAAGGCAGGGGAGAGCCTGTCCTAGGAAGCCAAACAGGGAAAGACCTGTTAGCATATCACTGTGTCTGATCCACAGTTGGAGGCCAGTGAGACAAAGGGCTGATGAAGTGCAATGGCCCAGGGACTGGGGTTGGAACATATGTGCCCCTGGAATCTCACTCTTCCTCCTTGTTCCAGCATCCTCCTCCGTGTAGTGAGTGCAGGAGTTAGATGCCTTGCGCTGCAAATCTGCACATCACGGGAGGCCCTTAAGTATCTCCTCCTGATTCTTTCTCCCCTTATAAATGACCAGCACTGTGGGATTTGCAGGTAGAACTGTGGCTTCCCAAGACCACTCTTGCCAGAATTGAATTAGTTTAGTTCTAGGCTTTCAGACTACTTTTAAAGATGGCCTCACTTGGGGGTCATTCTGGATAGGGGCTCAGCCCGAAGTCACTTGCTGCCCTTTCCTCTCTCCATAGAACCGAATGCCCTTCAGAGGCTCCTGGATGTTGTGTCCATCACAGAAACCCACGATTCAGATGTTTCTATCGCTTAACCCCAAAGAGAACTCACAGGAGGAGCCTGTGGTCCATAAGGGGCACCCCCAGGTGTCCATGGAATCCAAGTTCAGTGTAGGTCCTTGTACCTGAGCACCAGCGTTCATTTTATGTTTCATTTCATGTATCATTTTGAGCACTGGCTTTGTTCAGGCATCACTTCATGCTTTAGGGAACAGAAGGGACAGCTGTGACCCAATCAGATGTCATACCTGGGCCTCCACAGCTCATGGTGTGGGGCAGAGAAAAGAATGCGGAAATGCATTATGGGATAAGGGATGTAGTGGGTCTATGAGGGGCCTTAGAGAGGACACAGTGTGCACATCCCCTAGCCACTGATGGAGTGTGGTAGGTACAGCAATTATGAGAAACTGGGCCTTG
This sequence comes from Myrmecophaga tridactyla, assembly GCA_004026745.1. Taxonomy (NCBI): domain Eukaryota; kingdom Metazoa; phylum Chordata; class Mammalia; order Pilosa; family Myrmecophagidae; genus Myrmecophaga; species Myrmecophaga tridactyla. The sequence goes on along the minus strand of PVIY010016124.1, from coordinate 25,598 downwards.
CATCTGCCCATCCCTTGGGTTCTTTCCCAACGGCCCCCTTGGGCCATGTCAGCTTCTTGGTTCCTTCAGTGCTGCATGCTCTCCTCTGTGTCTGATTATTATACAAGTTCCACCTTCCTGTCATGCTTCCCATCTACTCCTGCCCCCACCCTGTTCTGTCTCCCACCCTTCCAGCTCCCCTCCTGGCTTATCCATCTCCTTCTTCAGACTTATTCTTACCTGCAGCCCTCAATATGAGGAGCATTCATTCCCCTGAGCCAAGCAGCACCTGTGTGAAATCTGCCTTCAGTCCCAGGTGGTTCTCCATGTCCCTCAGACCCTGAGGTTCTAGGGACCAGAGATGGAGTTATTGTGAGCTATGGTGCAGGTCCCAGAACACACGATGGGCTTAGCTGTTATAGCAGGGTCTGCTGTGAGGATGATGGCTTCCAAATATGCTCTTCTGGAAACATTGCTTGGCCATGGTGTGGAGTGGAGAACAGACCAGAAGAAGAAGGACATGTCTGGTGGAGCCCCTTAGATCAGGGGGGCCCCAGGGGTAGCTGCTGAGGAGCATTGGCAAGAAGGGGAAGAGAGTAACTGTACCCCACAGTGACAGCCTCCAGAAAAAATTACTGGGGGTGTCCGAAGGGAAACCTAATCCTAGTCTTCTGGGACCATCTTAGTGCTGGGGCTCCCTATCATGGTCAATTTCAGCCCAAACAAATGTCCAAGGGGGGGGGGGCTTCTACCCACTGTGTCCAGAGGGAAGCACCTTTCCAGTAGCAGAAAAACCCTTTTTCCTTTTTGACCAATCTCTATTTCCAGGCATCAGGTCCCATGGAGCAGCTTCTACCCTGCACTCTGGGCTTCGGGCATTTAGAGTAAAAAATTGTGAGGGCTGGAGGAGACTGAGAAATGTGTGACCCCAGAAGATCAAATTTCCTCCCTAATTGTCTCGTGCATGTGACCTCAGGGTCTAGAGAGGTTGGCACCAGAAAGACCCAATTCTGAAAGCTGCCTCTGTCCCTCACAACTCATCGTGTGCCTTCGGGAAGCTCTGTCACCCTCTCTGAACTCCCAGTTACATTTTCCCCTGTGAAAAATGGCAGTTTGTCCCCAGCTAGCAGGAGGATGTGAAATAAACATGGGCACTCTGAGGAATGTAACATGGGCCATTTGCTGTGATGTGGTTGTTTCGTGGAAAGCAGAGGGACTGCCTTCTAGAGTATGTAAACTCCATGGATCTCGGGTGGCAACAGCCAAAGGCCTTTCTAGTCTTTTTTTTGTTTTTTCTTTTTAAAATCAATCTTAGTGAGATATACTTGCATACCATCAAATCATCCAAGGTGTACCTTCAAAGGTTCACAGTATCATCATATAGTTGTGCACTCATCACCACAACCCATTTTTGTACAATGACACTATTCCAAGAAAAAAACATTAAAATAGGAATAAACATTAAAATGAGAATAAAAATTAAAAACAACACACAAAACATCCCAAACCTGTTATCCTCTATATTATATATTTATTTTTGTCCTCATATTTTACTCATCTGTCCATACTCAGGATTAAGGTAGGGTCAACAACAAGGTTTTCCAACCCACTCATTCACACCTCTAAAGGTAGTTATCCACTCATCTTCCAGAATCAGGAATACTGGATTACAGTTCAACAGTTTCAGGTATTTCCTTCTACCTATTTTAATACACTAAAAACTAAAAATGGGTATCTATATAATGCTGTTATTTGGAATCTCTCAGCCACTGAACCCATATTGTGCTTCATTTCTCATCATCTTTTTGGTCCAGAAGGTTTTCTCAATCCCAGGAGGCTAGGGCCAGGCTCCTCCCTGGGATCTGGTCCCGCATTTGCCAGAGAAATTCACACCTCTGGGAGGCATGACCCGCGTAGCAGGCATGGCAACGAGTTTACCTGCCAAGTTGGCTTAGCGACAGAGGCTACTCTGGGGGTGACTCTTAGGTGTAATTTTAAGTAGGCTTAGCCTATCCTTTGCAGGAATACTTCAATTCGACGTATATATGTGAAGCAGATCTGGTTAGGATTAAGGTAAATCAGACTAAAGGGTAAAGGATGATACTGACTCTGTTTTAAAACATCAACTTCTGTGTGAGACCAAAAAAAAAAGAGATTTTTATTTGGTGAGAAATTTATATTTTCTGTAGCACACTACCTAATTTAAATTGTATGGTCAGTTTAGTAAAACACCATAATTACATGGAAACTTGAACAGAGAGTGAGAGCGTGTAGGTTTATACAGATTACTGTTAGTCCTCACGAATCCCAGAGTAATCTAGGAAGAAAATAAAAGAAGTATTTGCAAATACCATGAAGGAACTGGGAAAAATATGGAAATATTAATCTTCTCCAACAGGAGAATTGCTGACATTCTTGCAAACATTAGGGAGTAACAATTTAATAAGTCAAGCCCTAGATCTTGGGACTTGCCCTTTCTAGGCAATTTTATATGAGCCTTCACTAAATGATGGTTTGGATCATGTGTTTGAGTGAGAACTTTAAAGTGCTTTCCATATTTGTTTGTTTGTTTTTTTTAGGTCAAACCCCTGGAGGGTGAGGATGATAGTCCCGCTGTCTCAGCTCTCTGTTCCCTGGATGCCTCCCCGTTGGCCCCAGAACAGCCCAGGCTCCTCGAGGCCATCATTCACCTCGGGCCCCTGGGCCTGGTTCTGGCTAAGCCCCCTCTGGGTCTCAGAGGCTTTCAGAGGACTCTCCTTCTCCAGGCCTGCCTGCAGCTACCCTCCTGCAGCCCCAGCAGATTTGTCGTAAACAGGGGGCAGTTCCGTCAGGATGGGGTCACCTCCATCAGAGCACGGCCTCAGGTAGGTTGCTTTTACTGGGATGGAGCTCCCTCCCCAAGTCAGCTCCAGGGTCCCCACACCCCAGTATAGAGGCCAGCAGGACAAGCCTAGGATTCTGCAAGGGGAGCAGGGCTATAGCTGGAATGAGAGGCACAGCTCACCAGGCAGGAATGAAGGAACCTGCACTTCACCAGGGACTCCTGTGGGGAGGACCTCAAGTGTCTCCATCAGAACAGCTAGAATTTTTCAGGGGCTCATGGCTTTCCTGCACTTGCTAAATGAGTCTTTCAGCGCCTCCTGGTAGTTTTCCCTTTATTCATACCACTTCAAAGACCAGTGCTCCAGGCATGAGGGCAGCTTGTTCCCACAGGGGGCTCTGTTCCTGGCACCCCTGTGCTTCAGGGCTTCCTGCCTAGTGCACCTCCTTTTCCAACACAGCACCTGGTGGGCCAGTGAGGAATGATCCCAGCTTACCACATTTGTACATTATGGGGCCCCGGGAGGAAGGTCAGCACCCCCTGCCCTCTGAAACCATAGAGCTTTGTAGCTCACACAGCAGCTAGGCCTGGAGTCGAGTGCAATGTAAGAGAGTTTAAAGGGAGTCACGCCTGGGGGAAGAAGCCAAGATGCAAGGTCCAGGCTCTGTCCCTGTACACTGGTGACCTTGGGGGAGTCACACCATCCTGTGAGCCTCCAAATCTTCTGTCAATGGGACAAACTCCCTCAACCTGTGACTTGGAGGAGAAAAGCACAAGACCCAATCTTCTTCCAGAGCTGTGCCCACCTGCAGCCTGGGCCCAGGTGTCTGCCCCTCCCTGGCCTCCAGCTGTCCTCTGGGAGGGTCCTTGGGCTCTGGCAGCTGGGCTAAGCCAGTTCTCTCACTCCTTAGGCCTCCATCAACTTGTATATGAAGAAGAGCCCTCTGTCCCATGCCAGGACCATCCCGGAAGCCAGAGAGGCCATACAGGGTTTCGACCTTATTCAGAATGAGAAATTTTGCCCTTTTCATTTTTAAGACTATTTAATTCCAATCTGTGTTATAGGGGGTGGGTTGGGGTGGGCAATTTTATAATTTTTTAAAGATTTTGCTTAACAGTCCTTATGTGGGTGGGAGGTAGGTGACAATCTTAAAACTATTTCTCTGTGTTTGGGAGGGGATTAGGATACATTAAAATGTGTACATTACAGACTCTGCTGTCCATTATTTAGATACACTAATGCTTTTTAAAAATTCTATTGGTATTCCCCATAAAGATTTTTCATTGGACACGTTAAGACATTTCTTGGAACCTCTTTTTGTTTTCATCTTTTAACACTTTTGGGAAAAGACAGAAAGGACATCTGAACAAAAATATAGAGAAGTTTTTACTTGCAGGTCCCAAAGAATGCATTCATAGGGTAAACATTCAGTGTCAAGTGTTCAAAAATCAGGATAATGCAGGAAACACACCAGCACTCCATACCCAGATTACCTGTTTTAACTTAACCAACATTTGCTTTATTTTTTATGCACAGCTAATGATTCTGTCACATTCTCTGTCTCTCTTTGGATATTTTACACAAGCAAATAGACACACACACACCGACATACATACACATCCACGACATACACAAACATGAACACTCACAATAAATTTTTCTTTGAATTATTTAAGGTTAGGTTTCATGTACATTGGCCTTTGAAGTTAATCCTCGCAGTGTGTCTTTACTAAAAATTAAAATATCCTCCGCGATCAGGACCTGACAATTATCAATGGCCATATATTTACTTGGATACATTGGTTTATCTTCTCCAAAATCTTCCTATTGTAATTTTGTCAAATGACTCAAGATAGAAGTTTTTGCCCTGCAGGACATGTTCTAATCTACATTTAATTACCAAGTACCTCTTGCTTCCTTTGAAGTATTTCTGCATCATAATTGAGAATACACATTGTTCTTCCTGCTTTTACAGAGTACATTGCAAATTTTACATTTATTTTAGCTTCACTCCTAATTGCAGTTTTGATCCTCATTCTCAGTTAGCAAAGTCTGTGATCTTCATCTGTTCAGAGTTTCCATTTGCAGGTGCAGTAATGTCCATCTGTCCCTCACGGTCATTTTAATTTTCATTGTGTTCTGAAGACCTTATCCCAATTTTACAATATATAGTAAGTGCCCCACCCACCTGGCCCATCTAATAATAATTATGGAGGAGTTTTATAATTTATAATTTATTTCTTTGTTTCCCATAAAACAATCAGTCATTACTTCCTGTGCTGGTTTGAAAGGAAGTATGCCCCCTAGAAAAGCCATGTTTTAACCAAAATCCCATTTCATAAAGGTAGAATGGTCTCTGTTCAATATGTATGCTTGAAACTGTGATCGGATCATCTCTCTGGATGATGTGATTTAGTCAAGAGTGGTTGTTAAACTGGATTAAGGGACGACATGCCTCCACCCATTTGGGTGGGTCTTGATTGGTTTATTGGAGTCCTATAAAACAGGAAATATTTTGGAGAATGAGAGATTCAGAGAGAGCAACACTACGAAGCAGAGAGTCCACCAGCCAGCGACTTTTGGAGATGAAGAAGGCAAACACCTCCCGGGGAGCTTCATGAAACTGGAAGTCAGGAAAAGAAGCTAGAAGATGATGCCGTGTTCACCATCTGCCCTTCCAGATGAGAGAGAGAAGCCCTGACTGTGCTTGCCATGTGCCATCCCACTTGAACTTTTCGCCAGTCTCGAGCTTTAGTTTATTCAAAGTTTCTTTGATTGTTCTATTCATTCGCTCAACCTGTCCTGAACTCTGTGGTTTATAAATGCAATGTAACCTCCATTTGATATTTAATACTTTTGCTAATAATTGAGTAATTTGGGCGATGAACGCCGGCCCATTGTCGGACTCCATTGCATTCGGGAGGCCAAATTGGGGGACAATTTCAGAAACTAGTTTTTTTATTACTATTTGTGCTGTCTCGGTTCTGGTAGGAAATGTCTCAGTCCATCCGGAGAAGGTGTCGATGAAGACTAACAGGTATTTGTATCCATATAAGCCAGGTAATATTTCCGTGAAGTCTACTTCCCACTGTTCTCCTGGGGCTTGTCCCCTCAGCCTGGTTCCTGGAGGTATTTCTTTCCCTTGGCCGGAATTTACCTGGGCACAGATGTGGCATCTGGACAACACCTGCCGGGCTTATTGCTGCAATCGGGGGATGTAATAATTTCTCTGTAAAAGTTCAGTTAGTTTTGTACTGCCCAGGTGGTGAACCTGGGTAACTAAATTTTTCCCCAGCTGCTCTGGCACTAGGATTCTCCCATCTGGGAGAATTGTCCAACCATCTGGATCTGTTTTAGTGCCCAGGGTCTCACCCAATCTGATCTCTTCTGAGGTATATTTTGGAGGGCTCAGCAATACATGCCCCAGCAGAACAGGAAGTATCTGCAATGTCCCCACTGGTTTTGGGCAACCTCTTTTGCCGTTTTGTCAGCCAGGGCATTTCCTCTGGCGATTTGAGTTTTAACAGTCTGATGTCATTTGCAATGTATAACAGCTGCCCTTTTTGGCAACCAGATAGCCTCTAGCAAGGCGAGTATTTCTGGTACATTTTTTATTTCCTTTCCTCCTGATGTCAAAAGGCCCCGTTCCTAATATAGTGCCCCATGGACATGTGCAGTTGTGAAGGCGTACCTGCTGTCCATGTAGATGTTGACAACCTTTCCTTTTCCCCACCTTAGGACTTTGGTCAGAGCTATTAGCTCGGCCTTCTGGGCTGAAGTCTCATGTCCTAGAGCCTGAGCCCAGATGACCCGGTCCACATTTACCACTGCTGCCCCCACATACCTGATGACCTCCGAGATGTAACTGCTTCCATCTGTGTATAATTCTTCATCAGGATCTGGCCAGGGGTTGTCGGTGAGATCAGCTCTCAGGTTTGCGAGAGATTCCAAAATCTTGCGACAGTCATGGATGGGCTCGGACGGGTCATCATCCGGAAGCAAGGTGGCAGGTTTAAGAGCCGCCGTTTTTAAGAAGCGGTTTCTTGGGGGATCCAGCAGCAGTACCTGATACTGGGTTATCTGGGCATTGGAGAGCCAACTCTCAGGCGGGCTCCTTAGTAATGTTTCTACTGAATGTAGGGCCACTATATATAAGTCCTGTCCCAGCATTAATGTAGATACTTCTTACACTAAAATGGCCGTGGCAGCAATGGCTCAGAGGCAGCTTGGCCACCCGGCCGCCACATAGACTAGTCTTTTAGACAGGTAGGCAGTCGGCCTTTTCCACGGTCCTAGTGTCTGAGTGAGGACTCCTTTTGCTATTCCTCGGGTTTCAGCAACATGTAGCTGAAAAGGTTTGGACAGGTCTGGCAAGGTTAAGGCGGGAGCACTCACAAGCGCTTGTTTGAGCATTTTGAAAGCATTTGTGCTCAGTCTCAGTCCAGGTTAGGGCTTCCTCCTTTCCCCCTGTGCTAATGTACAGGAGTTGGGCTATTTCTGCAAACCCGGGAATCCAGAGCCAGCATTATCCAAGGGCTCCTAAGAACTCCCGCACCTGCCTTTTTGTTTTTGGTTGTGGTATTTTTAGGATAGCTTTAATTCGATTAGAAGACAGAGTTCTTTTCCCCCCTTTTAATTCATACCCTAAGTACGTTGCCGAACTAGTGCAGAGTTGGGTCTTTTGGGCCGAGACCCGATAGTCCAGCTGAGCTAACTCCTGTAACAAGTTTTCGGTTGCTTTTTTGCAATCTGTCAGGTTACCAGCTGCCAGTAGGAGGTCATCTACATATTGTAAGAAGGTTACCTCTGGATGCTTTTGTCTATAACGAGCCAGATCCTGGCTTAGGGCCTCATCGAACAGGGTGGGGGAATTTTTGAAACCCTGTGGCAACCAAGTCCAGGTTAATTGTCCAGAGAACCCCCCCTCTGGGTCAGTCCATTCAAAAGCAAAGATGGGTTGACTCACCGTGGCCAGGGGAAGCGAAAAGAAGGCATCCTTTAAGTCCAGATCAGTGTAGACCTGCTGGCTGGGAGGTAGTAGGCTCAAGAGTGTATATGGGTTAGGCACAGTGGGGTGAATGGTTTCAATTCTTTTGTTTATCTCTCAGAGATCTTGCACTGGCTGGAAATTTTTTTTTTCTGTAGGCACATTGGTTTGCACCTAGGTCCAACCTTTTTCCTTGGTTTCCCTTTCTTTTTTAATGGTTTTCCATTTACCTTTTTGTTTTTCCTGTTCAGCCATTGCGGATACTAAAATTTTGGCTGTTTTTTTGGACTGCATGGTCCCGGGATCATCTCTGTTATTAAAAGTCTTTTGGGCAATTTCTATCAGTTCAGATAGCACTTTACCCTTAAATCCTTCTAATTTCTGTAATTTTTTTTTCTTATATCTGGGGCCGACTGGGTGACAAATGCTATATTTACGGCTTGCCTATTTTCGGGAGCCTCTGGATCTATACAAGCAGTATGCCTCCAGGAGGCGCTCAAGGAAAGTGGCCAGAGATTTGTCCAGCTTTTGTATGGTTTCGCTTACCCAAGACAAGTTGGTCGGCTTCTTGGCCGCCGCTTGTATTCCCCAGAGCAGAGTTTGGCAAGACCGATTGAGAGCCTCCTTACATCTATCAGTGTTGGGGTCCCATCCGGGACAGGTGGAGGGGAACACAGCCTCTAATCGTGTTGATTCAGTAGTATGTTGTCCATCAGGTCCAAGAATTAACTTCTTCGCTTCTCTCCTGATTCGGTCTCATTCCTCAGAGGTGAAGAGGGCCTGGAGGAGCTGTTGGCAGTCATCCCAGGTGGGCTGGTGGGTAAAGAAGACAGTCTCCAAGAGGGAGATGAGCCCTTGGGGCTTTTCAGAGAAAGAGGGATTCTGGTTTTTTTTAATTATATAGATTGCTAGAGAAAAAGGGGACATATACCATGAAAGGTGGGAGGTCGTTCCCCGGGGCAGGGCTAACCTGCCTCAAGGGTAAAATTGGAGCTCCAGAAGAATCCGGTGATTGTGAACCAGAAGAGGGGTGGTAAGCAGAGCCACTTCTGGTATGGGGGCACTGAAGGTCACCTCCCAGCTATTAGAGGGGCTGGTTGCCACCTCCTGGCCGTTTTTCCCCTCTGGTCTTAGAGGTGGCAGAGGGCCTGTTGGGTATGGGGGAGGGTCCATCAGGAGCGGATCTTCTGATGGTCCTGTCAATACTGGGATTCCATTAGTTCTTTTTTTTTTTTTTTTGAGAGATGTTTATTAAGAGGGCCATTTTGGCTCTGGGGGGGTCTTTCTTTTTAGGACTCCAGGCAAGACCGTAACCACTTGAGTTTTTCTGTTAAAATTTTAATCCAAATTAGTATATAGGGGATTTGGTCAGTGTGGCCTGGATTACCAAAAATTGTTCTTTGGACTTTATAAGCCACAGATAGATCTGTGGTTCCCTCAGGAGGCCACCCAAAAATTGGCCACTCCTGTGAGCAGAATTTTTTCAAGTTGAAGGCATTTACAGGGGCTCCGTAGTCTCCAGCCTTCCACTGAAATTCCTAGAAATTTTTCAAAAAACATTGAAGGGAAGTATAGACAGATAAGCTTGACTGACCCATGGCAATTATGACAAGAATGACACAGAATGCGACAGAACAACACAGAATGCAACGAGACCAACAGATGAGAGAAGGGACAAACTAAACCAAGACACACAAAAGCCTTATCCTTAATTGTTTCCTAACCAGAAGCCCCGGGCAACATCTTGCTCCAGGGCCTGACCTTGGAAGTAATGCTGCGTCCAGCCTTCCGGAGGTCCCTGACTGGATCCAGTAACAGATCTGTACTCACCGGTGAGGTTCCCAGAAACAGATGACCAGATTTTGTATAATTTCGGAGGGTCCTGTAGAACCGGCCCGGTTCCTGGTCCTTGCCTGGGGCAGAGGAATGTCTCTCCGAGGCCTTCCCCTAGGCCAGACCTCAGTTCCAGGGGCGGTCCCCAGGACCTGTGGTCACCAGATGTCCCGTTAGGGACGATCTCGCTGGGGCCTCCAAATGTTGTGGGGCGCACCGAAAGAGAGACCACATAATTCAAAACTGCAAGCCAACTTGGAGTCTTTATTAGCCGGCCAGCAACTGCCCCAGAAACTTCCAAGAAGGAAGATTCAGAGAGCAGCCCCTAGAGGTTTTCAAGGTGTGCTTATAAAGGCTAAAATTATGTTGTGGTTTTGCAGTGGCTAGCAAGCAAGTGTATCATAGAAGCAGAAAAATGCCATTAGCTCTTGCCAAAACACATCCCATTCTCTCAGTTTCTTAACATTGGTTATTTAACTCTTGGGGACATTCCGCCCCAATGTTGTGGGGACTTTCCCTGCTTGGGCCTGATTAATTGCTCCTGGCCCTCCACAGTTACTGCACAGTCCAGTGGTTCCTGGCCCCCATTCTTTGAGCTGGTGCTGCCCTATTAAGAAGCCCCCACTCCTCACTCCTAACACCCTCACCCTTGGACTTGCTGCACCTGCTGGGCAGACTTTACATCCACCCCTCGGGGCCAAGCATCTGCATCCCAAGCAGTGTTACTCTTCATTAAGGCCAACCCAATGCCCCTCCCCAGGGGAATGTGGGAGAAGAGCGGGAATGTGGACAAAACACAGGAGTCCACTCTTGGAATGTGCTTGGGAAGAATTTGAGCGACTGTCCCTCCCTTGGCAGGGAACTGCATCCACCTTGTCTGGATGCCTCCAGGAAGGGTGACTCCATGGAAGGGGGAAGACCCTCCCGTGGGTCCCAGACCCTCTTAGGAACTCATAGGAACAGCTGAACCACAGACATGCCCAGACTGAATCAATTCCCACTGGATACGAGAAGGATCAGGAATCACCTTTTATTCCCACGAAGCCTGTTCCTGGACAAACCATTAGCCCTTCCTGAATCTCCTCAAGGTAGTTCAGACACCCACAGGATGTTCCGGTTCTAGTCGACAGTGTCCAGGACCACGGGGAGGACAAGGATACCTGTGGGTTTGGGCCCTTTGTGGACATGGCACTGAGTCTTGGCCAGGTCAGGATTGGAGGCCCAGGAAGCACTTTGTCCCAGGGTGGAGGGAATGTAGATGCCTCCGTCCTCAAGGGTGGGCCAGGGCCCTGTAAGGACATGTTAAAATGGAAGATTCTGCTAAGAATCTAAGAGATCTGATTACCAAGTAAGTTCTGAGGGAGAACATGCTACAGAGAGGACAAGTGGCTGAGAAACAGTGAGGAGACCATTAGCCCTTCCCCCCCATAAATGTGTAAAAGGGTCCCAAGTGAAGCTGGGAAGTGGATGGAAAGAGGGTGCGCATATGGGGCTTGTGCTACATTTCAAACCTACCGAGAGAAGATTTAAAAGACCACCTAGAGGAGACCATTTGTACCCTTGGATTTAGGAGCTCAATGGTTTGACATGTAACTCTCCTTAAGAAGCCTAAAGGTCAAGCAATGGCCTGGTCAGTGGCTGATGGACTAGTGTAGAGAGTTACCTGCACTGAGTAGTCTGCACAACCACTATTTCTTGGGGGTGATGTGGCCCAGCACCGGGATCTCTTAATTCCTGTTCAATAGGTCAGAATTACTCACTGAGTACACATACATTACTGTAGGACCTGTCCATCCTTAAGTTCCAGAGGGGGCATCAGCTCTGGGCTCCTGGTGAGGACCTCTGGCCATCCTGTGGTTACATTGTCAGTCATTACCAGAACCCATCTTCGTGCCAGAACCAGCTTTTCAAATAGTGTGCTAATTCTCTGCTGAGGAAGATGGCACCTTGTTCTGCAACCCTAGTGTTTGCTGCCGTGATTCTCATGTAAGGCTATCCATGAAATCCACATGATGCCCTAAAGACCATGACGTCTTCTTACTTATGCGGTCCAAGGATTTGTCTGCATGTACCTTGCCCTGGGCCTCCTGCACAGTCCTTTCCTGCTTTCTGTCCATCCAAATCTGACACCACTTTGCCATGTAGCAGACTTGGAGATTTTTTCCAACTTAGAATATGCTGCCTTCAGAACTCAAGGAAAACTGTTATGCCCAGGAGAAGGCAGGCATGCAATGCAATAATCTGTCCTTTGCAATGGAGACATCGCTGAGATACCCCAAACCATTGAAATCTTATTAGTTTTGCCACTGGTCAGAGCACTTGAGACCCTCTAGCATTTAACTTCCACCCACTGGATTGAATGTGTCAAATCAGAGCATCTCACTTGCTCACCATTTCCTGCTCAACGGGCAGATTTATCAATCAATGATTGAGTAATATGGACTGCAGTGTCCCTTAGTCTGTAATAATAAAGCCATTGGAGTCACATCTTGGCTCACGTTATAGTAGTCCACTGACATCCTCCAGAACCCATCTGGGATTTGAGGAGAGAGATGTTGAATTAAATGGGGGTAAGATGAGAACCACCATACTACACCCTTTAGGTCTTTAAGGGAGGCATTCCACGTCATTGCCTCTGGGATATGACACTGTTTTCTAATTACTTTATTGGTAAGCAAATGGATATTGAGGCAATATCAGAATTCTCACCTCAGGCTTTCCCTTTTTGATAGCTTTTATCTTAAGGTCAAGGAGCCAATTTAACTTGCCAACTACAGCATATCATATTTGTTTTAAAATTCATTTGTCAATGGCCCCTTGGGTTGTTTTTTACATTTGGGTTACTGTGAATAATGATCCCCTGTACATTGGCATGCAAATATATCTTTGACTCCCTAGACTATGTTGCGTATATACCACAGCATGGAAAAGTTAAATCATATAGTAATTCTCATCACATTTTGAGGAATTGCCAGACATATTGCAGGGTCTACATCAGTTTACAGTGTGATCAGTAGTACAACTGGAACCCATTGACTCCATACTTTTGAACTCGTATTTTCAAAATTTTTCATAATAAGTATAATGGGAGTGGGAAATGGTGTTTAAATATATTTTGAATTTGCATTTCACATTGAGCATCATTACATATACTCATTGAATCTTTGTGTATCTTCTTTGGTGGAATGCATATTTAAATCTCTTGTCCACTTTACAATTGGATTCTGTTTTGTTGAATAGTAGGAATTATTCATGTACACTGACTATTAAACCCTTTCAAACACACGATTTAACAATGTTTTCCCATTCTGTGTTTCATTTTTTCACTTTCTGGTAATGTCCTTGAAGTATTCCATGTAGTATTATTTCTCTATTTATTCTTTTGTTGCTTCTGCTTCTGATGAATGATTTAAAGAATCTATTGCCAAAACAAAATTCATAAAAGCCCCTATAGTTTCTTATAAGAGTCTATTGCTTTAGCACTCATATTTAGATCATTGATCCATTTTCTTTTTTTTTTTTTAACATGGGCAGGCACAGGGAATCGAACCCGGGTCCTCGGGCATGGTAGGCAAGCATTCTTACCTGCTGAGCCACCGTGGCCCCATTGATCCATTTTCAATTTTTTATATTGATCCATTCTTTTTTTGTATGATGTGTGGTAGGAGACTGTCATTTTTTAGGTTCTGGCATCAACATGGCAAGGTGATGGCGCCCAGTTGTCTGGTCAGGCAAGTACTGACATGACCATTACTGCAGGGATATTTCATGGCTGGTTGATAAACCAAAAAGCTAGTTTATTAACTCATCAGTCAGTTGAATGCAACTTTGGCTGAGTACATCAACAATCAACTAAGGGTGTGTCTCTGCTAATAAGATAATCTAATTGGTTGGATTCCATCCAATCAGTTGAAGACTTTTAAGGAAGAAAAGAGAATTTTCACTGCTTCTTCAGCCAGTGAGCCCCTCCTGTATCGTTCATCTAGACCCTTCATCTGACTTGTCAGCTTCACAGTCTGCCCTACCAACTTTGGACTCTTGCATTCTCTTGGTTGCATGAGACAACTTTACAAATCTCATATTTACAGAACTTCTGCTGTTTCATTTTTTCTAGAGAACATTGATTAATACAACTTGGTGCCAGAAAACTGGGGTGCTGATGTTTGCACATACTGCAAACATGTTGGGATGGATTTTTAAATGAATAAGGTAAAGGAAGATCAAAATCTGTGAAGATTTTAATAGACAAAGCCTGAATTATTATTATTATTTTTAATTTGCATATGGGCAGAAGGCACCAGGGATCGAACTCCAGACCTCCAGCACGGCAGGTTGGAGCTCTGCCTGCTGAGCCACGGCAACCGCCCCCTGAATTATTTTAAAGAGACAGTTGGTAGAAATGTGGACTCTAATGATACTTTGATGAGGTTTTAGACAGAAATGACAAATGTGTTGTTGCAAACTGGAAAGAAAGCATTCTTCATTGATGGCAGGCAGATTTTGAGTATGATGAACTTGTATATTTAGCAGAAGAAATCTCCAAACTAAGTATGGAAAATGCAGTCTGGCTGCTCCTTGCAGTTTATAATAAAATGTGATAAGAAAGAGATAAATTGAGAACTGAACTCTTAGGTACAAAGAAAACAAATTGATGGTCTGGAAAGTTCTTGGCTGCTAGAAACTAAGACATCAGTGAAGAGGGCCTCACGAGAGGATTTAACCAAACATGGAAGCTGTCAGCCTTTACAGGACAAGTAAGGAATGGAGATGGGTTATCCAGGAAGGATTTGTGAAAAGTCCTATTGTCTGATGGCTTTCATCCTTGTGTACTACACGGAAAATCAACAAATTTTTTGCAAAACCTGTATGAACAGATCCACTGCATGTCTGGGCTAAGAAGGACAGAAAAGGGACAAATTAAAGGAAAAATGACTTCTGAGGCAGAACCATGAGGGTGAGTTTGCCCAGGAAGCAGAGGGTGGGCCTTCCGCTTCCTTGCTCAGGAAGTGTTGTGCCACCCCAGGCCTCAGAGAAGGTAGAGCATATAAACCAGGGATTGTGGGAGCCTGGCTACCTCTGCATTGTTCTGCAGGGGTTGAGCATGTGCCCCAGAGATGACACAGATCCTGGATGTTGCCCTGATGTTTGGAGAGGGTGGATCCAAGAAAGATGTGGTCCCCCCCAGTGTGCCTCCGTCTTGCAATGCACGCCAGCATTTGGAGAGAGAGGAAGGACACTGAGCAGGCTGTTGGAAAGGGTAGGACTGCTGCTTTTCTAAAGCCCTGAGGATAAACAATTCTCAGACTTTGAAATCCATTGGAGTTTGCCCTGCAGGTTTTCAGAACTGTTTGGGTCCAATGACCCCTGTTTACCTTTCGATTTCTCCCTATGGCAATGGAATCATGTATCCTATGACTGTCCTTCCATTGTATATTTCCAGCAGATAACTTGCTCTAAATTTCACAGGTCCAGAGCCAGAGGAGAATTTTTGCATTAGAACAGACCATGCCTGTAGTGGACTTTGATGAGATTTTGTACTGCTTTTGACTCCGTGTTCTACTTGTAACTGAGATGGTTTCAGTCTTTGTGGTTCTGTAATGGAATTAATGTATTTTGTATTTGGAAAGAACATGTCTTTTTGGTGTCCAGAAGCTATTAAATACCCTATAAAAGCCATTTTAATCCTGATCTGGTCTTGTAGGGGCAGCCATTTCTTTCTATCATGATTCAATACTGCAGGGCAGAAACATTTGATTAGATTATGGCCACAGAAATGTGGCCCGCCCAATTGTGGGTGTGACTTTTGATTAGATGGAGATGTGAGTCTGCCCATTCAGGATGGGTCTTGATTGGTTTACTGCAGTCCTTTAAAAGGGGAAACATTTTGAAGAAACATCAGAGCAGATGCAGATGCTTAAAGAACAGTTGTTTCAGAGCTGACAGAGCCAACATGAGATGCATACATTTGGAGATGCAGGGCCCAGCAGATGTCCCATTTGCCATCCCATGAGATGCCAAACAAGCCATAACCCAGAGTTATATCCAGGAGGAGCTAAGTGAAGGCCCACAGATGCCAACCCCTATAGGAAACGGGCTGAAAGCAATGGAGCCCAGGAACAAGGGACACACAGATGCCAGCCATGTGATTTCCCAGCTGACAGATATTCCGCATGGTATCAGCAATTCATGAGTGAAGTTAACCTCTTGTTGGTGCCTTAGTTTGGATAGTTTCTCAGCACAAGTGTAAGCTTATTAAATTCCCTTTTGAAAAGCCATTTTACTTCTGGTATATTGCTTTCCAGCAGCATTAGCAAACTAATACATAATCCAAGTACATGGATACCTATTTGTGCCTGCACCTCTCATTGAATCCGCTATTCTTTCTCCATAAATGGATTTTGTTTTCTTGTCAATGAGCAATTTCTGAAAGATGTGTGGGATTGTTTCTGGGCTGTCGCTGTATTCCACTGGTATGTTTGCCTGTTCTTATGCCAGTACCAACTGTCTTTCTAGTAGGCTTTGCAATCACAAATGTGAGTCTGCCCCTTGTTCTTTTTTGAGATGGTTTTGATCTTTCAGGGCTCCTTGAACTTCAGTGTCAATTATAGATTCAGTATTTTGGTTCCCACCAAAAAAAGCTGCTGGTATTTTGATAGGGTTGATAGTGAATAGGGAGATCATTTTGTGGAATATTGATATCCTACCAATAGCAAATCTTCTAGTTCATGTACCAGCACTGTCTTACAATTGAATAAGGATTTCTCATCGTGCAGATATATTTTGTAGTGCTCAGGGCAGAAGATGTAGATATTTGGATATTCTTAGTTATTTTATTCTTCTGATACTATTGTAAATGGAATTATATTCTTAATTTTAGTTTCAGATAATTCATTGCCTTTGTGTAGAAACAAAGCTGAGTTTTGCACGTTGATCTTGTCCCCTGCTACTTTGCAAAATTCGTTTATTGGTTCTAGTATTTTTGTTGTAGATATTTGTTTTTTAATGTAGGATTGTGTCATTCATGAATAGAAAGAGATTGAGGTTGGAGTCTTTTTATTTCTTCTATTTTCCCCATTGTTCTGGCTAGAAATTCCAGAAAATCCTGAATGCTGGTGTGGAAGGTGGGCCCGTCTCATGTTCATGATTTTATGGAGAACAAATGATTTTTTGACAAAAGTATAAACGCCTTTATTGAAGATAATCTTTTCAAAAATTGGTGCTGGAACACTGGACCAACAGGTTATCCACAGGAAGGAAATTTATCCCAAGCACCATCACATCTTATACACAAAGTAATTAAAAATGAAGCATGGGGTGGGCCACGGTGGCTCAGCAGGCAAGAATGCTTGCCTGCAATGCCAGAGGACCTGGGTTCGATTCCCGGTGCCTGCCCATGTTAAAAAAAAAAAATGAAGCATGGCCTTAAAGATAAGACATAAAACTATAAATGCTTTAGAAATATATAGGGAGAATTCTTCTGGAAAGGGCTAGGTAGTTAGTTCTTAGACTTGACACTGACAGCAGAATTTATAAAGGAAAATTAGATACATTTGACTTCAACAATATCAAAATCATTTGTTTCAGGAAAGAGTCCAACTATATTATTCATATTTAAACAAAGCAATTTTAATACTGAGCAAAAATGTTATGAATTATAGTATATACATATATATCACCCTTTAGGTCTTAGTTTCTTGGTTATTTCTCATCCTGAGGTGATAGCACATCCCCACATTCCATTATGATAGCAGTATGAAGTCTGACTGCATGCATTAATATGTCCATTTGGCCAAGTCAAACTGTGTGCTACAGAACTGTCAAATATATAGCCACTCTGATAAGTAGACATGAGTAAAAAAAAAAAAAAACAGAAAAAAAAATGTTGCTTCTTTTTTGATGATTCCATAGAAACAAACCAAACGAATGATCTCTTGGATGTGAAAGGAGAACAGTGATTTTTTGTGGATATTTGGGTTTCCTTTATCATAGATCATGTCACCCATGAATAGACAGAGTTCGAGGTTTCCTTTTCAATTTGGAGGCTTTTTTTTTCTCTTTTCCTCATTGTTCAGGAAAGAACTTCCAGAAAGGACTGAATGAAGGCATAGAATGTGGGTACCTTCTCATGTTCGTGATCTTACAGGTGCCCGATGATATTTGACAGCAGTGCTAAAGCATTTTCTTTTTTTGAGAAAGTCTTTACAAAAATTGGTGCTGAGAGACTGGACCAACTGGAAATCCAAAGGCAAAAAAGAACTTTGTTTTAACTATCACACCATATACACAAAGTAATTAAAATTGAATTATGGCCTTAAAGACAAAATATAAAACTATTAAATACATTTGACTTCAACAATACCAAAATCATTTGTGTCAGGAAAGAGTCCAACTATTCTGGGAAGTGTTCCTGATTCGGCTAGGGAATGAGTTCATAGACTTGACACTAAAAGCAGGATTCAAAGGAACATACATAAATTTGATTGCAACAATATTAAAATAATTTGTTTTGGGGGAAAAAGCACACAATAATATTCATATTGAAATAAAGCATTTTTATTATATGTAAAGATTTTATGAATTATAGTATATTGATTTTTCTGTGATACCCTTAGCATTCTTTGATTGTGATATTACAAAGACAAACAAACAAATGCGTAAGATGCAAAGTAAGGATTAACTGGTAATCACCTACAACTCTGGTGGGAAGGTGAAATGACAGCAGCACTTGGGAAATCTTCGGGTGATTTCTTAAATCTTAAATATTCAAGCAACATATGATCTACCCTTTCCACACATAAGTACTTATCTAGGAAGTGATAGCACATGTTCATACAAACACTTTCACAGGAATTATAGTAATTTGACTTATGACACACATAAAAATTACTGTCAAATGACCCCCCACAGGGGAACACGTGAGCAGACTGTGGCACATCTAAGCAATGCCAGAGGTGAACTGTTCACACAGAACAACACAGGAGAAACCGCAAATGATGCTGGCGGAAGGTGGTCAGGCAAGAAGAACATAAACTGTCTAGTTATACCCATTTAAAAAAAATCATCTCAACATGCAAACTAATGAAGGGTGAGGGAGAGCAGGTGAAGAGTTGCTTAGGAAAGGGGGTGGGAAAGGGGACAGGAAGTAATTACAAAAGGCCATGGGGAAATGTGGGGTAGGGTGGGTCATGTGATAATGGTCACGATTGTGGGGACAGTGTCCTGGATTAAACACCAATACCCATCACTCTCCATGAATAGAACTGTGCCCCCAACAGGATACCAGTTACACTTCAACAAAGGTGTTTAAACAATTCCCCGCATGACCTGCATACCACCCACTGCTCCCCACTCTCATGAGCATTATTGGATGTATTGGAGGGAAATCATGGACCAATTCAGCTGAATAGCTCAAAATGATGAAAGAAAAATGTGAGAGAGGGGAAAAATGAATATTTTTCAAAACTGAATGCTTTTGCACATCAAAGCACTTGGTCAGGAAACTAAAGAGGCACCCTACATAAAGAGACAATATATGGAAACCACATACCTGATAAGGGCTTAATATCCAGAATATATAAAAAGATCCTACAACTCAACAACAAAAATGCAAACAATTCAATGAAATAATGGACAAAAGAAATGCATAGACACTTTTCCAAAGAGGAAATACAAACGAGTCAAAAGCATATGAAAAGATACTCAACTTCATTAGGTATTAGGGAAATGTAAAGCCAAACCACAACGTGATATCGTTTTACACCTACTAGAATGGCTGCTATTAAACAAACAGGAAACTCCATGTGTTGGAGAGGATGTGGAGAAATAAATGCACTTATTCACTGTTGGTGGGAATGGAAAATGGTGCAGCTGCCCTGGAAGGCAGGGTGGCAGGTCCTCGGGAAGCTAAGTATAGTTTTGCCATATGATCCAGCAATCCCATTGGTAGGTATTTACTCAGAAGAACTGAAAACAATGATATGAAAAGGCATTTGCACACCAATGTTCATGACAGCATTATTCACGATTACCAATAGATGTCAACAGATCAAATGTCCATTGACTGTTGAGTGGACACACAATCTGTGGTATATACATATGAAGGAATAATAGGCAGCTGTAGGATGGGACAAAGTCATGACACATGCAAAAACAAGTAGACAAGCACATACGCCCACATACACAGACATACAGAAACATAAATACACTCACAATAACTTTTTTTTAACTCTTTAAGATTAAGCACCATATACATTGATGTTCTAGTTTCCTAGCTGCCAGAATGTAATATAGCAGGAATGGAATGGCTTTTTAAAAGGGGAATTTAATAAGTTGCAAGTTTACAGTTCCAAGGCTGAGAAAATGTCCCAATTAAAACAAGTCTATAGAAATGTCCAATCTGAGGCATCCAAGAAAAGATACCTCGGTTCAAGAAGGCCGATGAAGTTCAGGGTTTCTGTCTCAAGTGAGAAGGCACATGGTGAACACAGTCAGAGTTTCTCTCTCATCTGGAAGGGCACATGGCGAACATGGCGTCATCAGCTAGCTTCTTCTCCTGGCTTCTTGTTTCATGAAGCTCCCCGGGAGGCATTTTCCTTCTTCATCTCCAAATGTCACTGGAGGGTGAATTCTGCTTCTCGTGGCTATGTCATTCTGCTCTGCTCTCTCTGAATTTCCTTCATTCTCCAAAATGTTTCCTCTTTTATAAGACTCCAAAAACTAATCAAGAGCCAGCCAAAGGGGTGGAGACATGTCGTCACCTACTCCAGCTTACAACCACTCTTGATTGGGTTACATCTCCAGAGAGATGATCTAACTACAGATTCAAACATACAATATTGAATACAGATTATTCTGCCTTTACAAAATGGGATTTTGATTAAAACATGGCTTTCCTACGGGAATACATCCTTTCAAAGCAGCACAATTGATAATTTGCCCTTAGCCTTCTCAGTGTGATTTTACTAAGAACTAAGATAATTTCAAGTGTCAGACATGACAATTATTAACATCCCTGTAATTCCTTGCATACAGTGGTTTTATCTCTCCTTTTCTCAGTATTACAAGTTTGTCAAATGATTCAAAATGTACATTTTTTTCCCCTAGAGGACAGGTTCTGATCTACCTTCAATCACCAAGTGGCTTTTGCTTCCTTTATTCTGAAGTATTAGGACAGTTTTTCTGAGGTACACATTGATCTTCCCAGATTTACAAAGAACATTACAAATTTTAGATTTATCTTATGTTCACTCATAATTACATTTATTTTATTCATTCTCAATCAAAAGATTTCATGATCATGTGTCCTTCTCAGGGTTGCCCATTTAAAGGCACAACAATGTCTACCTGTCCCTCATTGGGAATTCTTATTTTGATTACCCAATAAGGATTTTATACTAATTTCACAATATATAATTAGAGTTTTCCATGGCCCTTTCATCTAATAAGTATTGTGGAGGATACACTTGAAGGCCATGCAAATTATCTGGCCCCTCAATAAAATCTCCTCTGCATTCCCCACTGTTTCACTCTCATGGAAAATTCTTACTTTATCCATCTATACTGGGGTGATGGCAAAAGTGACAATTTTCTAACACCAGCCACCCTTCCACATTCACCAGTTGGATTTTTATGTTCTCCTTTAATCAGGAGACATCATACATCTCCTATTTCTTTATGAATTATTGTTAATTAATTTTCATTATTTTCATACTCTGATTGTCCCACCTGTAGCTTCTAAGCCCCCTTTTGAGCTGGTTGGCTTCCTTATGAAAGGCTCTATTGGTTTTCTAAATTTCCTGCTTTCTAACAGTTTTTTACTTTCCACCTGAAGAAAATGTTTCATGATTATCGTGTTTCTATGTGATGAAGACTTGGATTTGGCCACCCCCATAAGAGTCCCAATTTTATTAATTTTAGAGACCATGGCCAGGCAACTGGGTGTGTTTTTTGCACCTGGAGTGGCCTTGTGTGTTTTCACTTGGAGTGGTGGAGATATGCAATATGCCATATATACATGCACATTCATATAATCAAACACCTGCTGTGCTGGTTTGGAACTGTTATTTACCCCAGAAAAGCCATGTTCTTTTACTCCTAATCCAATCCTGTGGGGACAAGCCTATTATAGGTGGGACCTCTTGATTAGATTGTTTCCATGGAGATGTGTCCCCACCTATTCAAAGTGGGTCTTAATTAGTTTACTGCAGTTCTTAAAAGAACTCACGGAGATAAAAAGAGCTCAGAGCTGATACACAGAGCAAACACCTAGACACAGACATTGGGAGGTGCTTGGAGAGATGACATGGAAAGCCAGTGGACTCAGAAATTGAAAACAACACAACCTGGAAACAAAGATGGGGAGATACCAGGCTTCCCAGCTGACAGAGAAACCCTGGACATGATTGGCCTTTCTTGAGTGAAGGTATCCTCTTGCCGATGCCTTAATTTGTACATTTTCATGGCTGTAAATTCGTTACCTAGTAACTCACCTTTGTAAAAGCCAATCAATTTCTGGTATATTGCATTCAGGCAGCATTAGCAAATTGAAACACTGGCATACATGTTTGTATATACAGGCAACATGCACTTGTGTATATGTGTATATACTTATTAAATTTTGGGCATTAGAAACTCCTTTGAACCAGCTCCTATCAAAATGAGCCCATTTATCTGAGTCCTTCCGTATGTTCTGGCTTAACAAACTAATCCAGAGTCACCATTTTCCCCCTAGGCTTAGACTCAGATATTTCTCCAAGGAGCCCCAACTCCTTTTATTAGGAAGTAGTATTTGAAACTAAGATATTGACACTAGTTGTCCTGGGGTCTCTTTTCTTTCGGATATGGCCAGAACATTTTATACTTTAATCCATCTGAAAAACTAGTTGATATATGGTGTAAAGTGGGGCTCTGTTTATTTCTAATATGGTTAACTAATCCTACCAGCACATGTATTGCTTAATTCTTTATTTTTCCACTGATTTGTGATTCTTCTTTTGTTACAGATTTAATTATTTTGTTTCTGGGTTGGCAACTCTAATCATTCTACTGTAAAAGTTTTCACCATTACTGCTTTGTATTTTTTTTTCTTTTTGTTTTTAGATCATCTATGATATAGCCTTCCAGAAATGTATTAGAATAATTTCGTAAGGTCCTAAAAAGCCCTATTGTTATTTCAATTGGATTTGAGTCAAGCTGAAAAATAAGTGGGCAAAAGGAAAGCCTCAGAATATTTGGGATACTATTTCTTCAAAGCTTCGTATAGCTTAAGAAAGTAGTTTATTTTCCCCTACAAAGATTTCACACATTTCTTCTTAAAGTTATTGTTTTAATGTCATTTTTTGTTGATAATGTGAATGTATTTTTAATTTTATTGCCAAGTTAAAAATTTATCACAGCAACATATGAATATATGTGTATATGTGGTGTATTTGAATATGTGCAATTATATACATATGTGTGAATATATGTATACCTACATACATGTATATAGTACATGTGTATGTACTATATATATGTGGTATATAGTGTCAGGTGCAGATGAGACAGAGGTCACATGCTGGCTGCAGAGATGTAGCAACCCTGTCTCTGTGGGAATAGGCACCTGATATCCTGAAAAGGCTAAAATGTTGCAAAGCTGCTTGAGTCTGGGGCAGAAGGAAGCCTTGGGAAATGTGTGGAAAGGTGTAACTTTTGACTCATCAGGCACAGGGAAACAGATGGTTCAGCCCTGTTGCTTTCTCCTTCCCCTTCCTTAGTTACATTTCTGCTACTTTCTTTACCTCACAGCCCTATAAAATAAACAGTGCTGAACCTCTTGGGGTCTTTGAGTCTCCGTCAGAGCTCAGAGTCCCACCTGGTCTCAGCTTTAACTATATCTTTGTCTCTTGCCTGTCTTTCTTAATTCCCCTTCGCCTCCCTTCAATCCCGACACTGAGCCGTGCTGGTCACAGCAATATAGCTATTTCATATACATTGTGATGCATATGGACATGTTGTACACACACATAAATATATGTGTACATAGCATATACATATATGTGAATATCTGTATTTTTCTTTAAGCTAAAATAATGCAGACTATTAGAAAATTCAGCATGTTCATTTTGGGGGGGACTATTCAATGAGTCTTATTTATTTATTTACACATGTTATTTAGTTATTCTTATGCATACGTGCAATTATTTCTATAAGAAAGATTTCTAGAAGTTGTATGAGTGGATCTTGGATCAGAGGGTATTGCACTTTAAATCTCAATGGTTATTACCAAATTACCTTCAAAAGTGGCCATACCAATTTACACCTATAATAATAAATAAGGGTGCCTTATGTATTATTGCCTGCAGCCTCAGCCATGCCATTCAACTTTTTGGTCATGTCGATTTCATGGGTTGAAGATAGCTCAGTGAAATTTCAATTTTATTGCATTTCTGAAAGAAACAGATCCTTTTCATATGTTTGAAATATTCATATTTCATTCTCTGTGAACTGTTTTCGTCCTTTCCCAAAGAAAGGTAAAGGTGTTAGCAGTGTGCGGTTGGCTAAAACCACAGAAATATACTGACTCATGGTATTGAGGTTGGAAGAGATAGAAAATCAAGATATCAGCAGGGCTTCCTTTTCCCCCAGGTCTATAGAATTCTGAAGCTGGCTTTTGGCCATCTGTGGGTTCCTTAGCTTGTGTCTCTGCTTCCTGTCTCTGGGCCATGTCCTCTCCTCGCATCTGCTCTTCTGGTTTCCACTAACGTCCTGCTTCTGGCTTCTCCCTGTACTCTTCTCCAACTTCTGGCTGCTGGTTTCTGCTCTTTATTAGGCATCCAGTAATGCATATGAAGGCCCACCATCCTTCAGTTGGGCCACACCTTAACTAAAAATACCTTCAAGTGGTCCTATTTAAAATGGGTTCACACCCACAGGAATGTGTATTAAGACCATGCTTACTACAAAGGTTCCATGCACTAGAGTAACTTTCTAGAAACCTATAATCTCCAGATGGGTCCCTGGACCAGATAAGTGCTGAAATGCGAGGTGCCAGCCTCTTCAAAATATCAACTAGTTCCATCTCCCTACCCCATATTATCAACAGCCCCTTCCAACATGAAAAAGTTATAATGGGAATAGCCCAAATACCCCTAAAGAGTGGGAGAAAGATCAAAGGAGATGGTGGAGTTATATAGAGAAGCAATGATTAGGCACATCAAATAGGCATACCTATTTGATGACATCAAAAATTATGGTTTCCAACAGTATTTTTGCTGAATAGAAAAGTTCCTAGGATTTATGACTGTGGAATTATACTGATATTTCTTTTAGTCTCCAGTATCTTAGAGCAGCTAGAAGTAAAAACCTAAAATTGTGGAATTGTAACCCATACGAAACTCTGAAATCTACAACTAATTTCTGAGATGTGCTTTAAAATGTATTGCTTTTATGTATACATGTTATTTTGTACATAAAAGAAAAAATATTGATTCTAGCCTCCAGTGTTCGGAGCAGCTAGAAGGAAAAATCTCAACAGTGGAATGGTAACCCCTAACAAACTCTGAAATCTGTTCTGTATCCACTTATTAAAGTAAACTTTGAAAATCATTGCTTTTCTTTTCTTTTCTTTGTATATATGTTGTATTTAACAATAAAAAAACATTTGAAAAAGAGAAGGATAGAAAGAAAGAGAAAAAGAACATGCTTGAAGTAGGGTACATAATTCAATAGAACATGCCTGTTTTCTATCGTGTTTTTGCTCTTTTTAAAAAAATTGCCTCTTTGTGACATGTTTGGTAAATCTTTCCCCACCTTGTTTTCTTTTAATTTTAAGATTTTTTAATGTATGAAATATTTTTAACCTTTAACCTATCACATTTATTACATATTATATATATTTTATTGATCCTGAGTTTTGTGGCAAGCTTAGAGTATAAGAGCACTACATTTAAATTATTGAGCTCTTTGGAATTTAACATGGCTTCCTAGTTGTCCCAACA